>JALLOR010000001.1:0-20632 GCA_036939395.1 Porosira glacialis
ACCCGCTCGAGGTAGAAAACACTATTTTTAGGGAAAGATTTCTCGCGTCGCCCTGCCGCACGCCGCCGGGCGGTGAAAGGGCTCCTCTTTGACGTCCGGCTAATACCACAAAGGAATTAGTACTAAATAGTTAGATACGCCCGCATCATCCACCCGTCCCCATTGTCAACTCTTTCATTGATGAATTGACCACAATGGCTGCCGGATCATTGAGCGCACGCATTCCATGATGGTGCCACCAGGGGTCCGAGTTGCATAGACCTTCATAACACCCTAATAAATCATAAACCCGCTGGGACCCCTGCTCAGAGCTTATGTCATCGAATAGGACCGCTGCCCTTGCGCGGCTTAAGATTGCTGAGTTTGTAGTGTTAAACCAATGCAATGCATTGAGGTAAGTTAATGAACACATTGCCTATTCTAAAGTTCGATGATAGCATTATTTAACAAGTAGTAATCTTATTTTTAATTTTCTAGACCAAAAACTCTTTGGAAAGAGCAACTTTGGGCACTATCCACTTTTGCATCTCTCAAATTGATGCAAAATGGGGCTTATGAATCAAATGAATGATCAATGCCCATCCTCAACCGGCGCCACACGTCCATATAACCCAGTGGATTGTTGTGTGGGAAGACTCGGTGCTGGTAGCTGCCCTCGGATGAGCTAGGGCCATCTAAGGCCACCGATGCGGGTACCGCCAAACCTCACTTTTTATTGCAAAAATTGGGGATGCCGGGGCTCACATGCTCTTACATTCCCAGATGGATGCGTCCCTCCCAAGCCATGCATTCCCTGAGCGAATTCGAACCACCAAGTTGATTGGGTTTTATTTTTTGATGTTGCAATGCAATATCTCCCGCCCCGCTCAGCCAATTTTGCAAACCGAAATTCATGCATTATGGGGCGTGTGGGACAAATAAATGATCCCTGCCCGTCATCCCCCGGCGCCACACGTTCCCATTGCCTATTTGATTGTTGTGTAATTGGTTTTTGATTGTTGGAAGGTGCCATTGGATGAGGTAGGATCATCTAAGGCCATCGGGCGGGTACGATTATTTACGCAGAGGGGCAGGGAGAATGGTGATTTGGCCATTCCTCACCCCCTTTTGGTTGTTGGAGCGATACCATCCGTCGCTTATAGATGTATCCGAGCGGCCGGGCGGTTGGAGGAGGAGGAGGTGTTTAACCTGACCAACAGTGCAAGAATGGGTGAAAATTCACCCATTCCCACCATCATCGTCTGAGGACGTGTCGGCGCCGGCGGCGGTGTTGGCGGCCCCGAGCGCGGGCGGCGAGCCAGCATATCCATCCAAGGGGTCAATGCCACCATAGGATGCGGCGGGGGCGCTTGGCGGAAGGGTTGGTTGGCTCTATTGGCCGGAAGGTGGCCAGCGGCAGCACCATCGTCGTGGTCGTCGGGTTGTGTTCATTCATATGAACTTTTCTGTACTTAGTACCATACATACTTCTAGATACATAGGTCGACGAATTGAGTTTTTGACGAATGACGTTCGCAGGATTGGTTGTATAAAGGTATTGAAAATATTTATGCAGAGGAATAGTATCCATTTTATGTAGAAAAAGTGTTATAAAATTAGTTATTCAGTTCCAGCGTACGTATGTAAGAGTTATGTAGTGCTAGTCCGTAGGTAGAGACCGTGCTCTTGTGTCTCGTGCTCTCACGCACAAGCCAAAAAACCACACCTTGGCGGACCGTGGGCGGACAACAACATCGTGGTCGTCGGCACCCTCCCCCAACTACCAACTACCAACTAGCTGACTCCACACCCTCCTCGCCGGCCATCACCCTTATCATCAGCCTTGATAAGCATCAGGAATCGTCGAAGAGAGTGGGGCGCGAGGGACAATGTCAAATCGGCCTTTATGGTTCGATCAGAGAGCGGTAACTCCAGATACGGGATTGGTCGTGGCCAACCACAACGTCGCAACCAACGATGAACGAGGGCAAAAGGATTGGTTGGCTTTTGTCCAAAATGAAGTATTTGGTAAGAGGAATCGTGATTATTTGACGTAAGAAATGGAACGACCGCCTTACTCAATTGTTCGGTTGACGAAACATCACAGGCTCGGTGGATGAGAACGTGGGGGACGGCGGACGTCCATAAGCCGAGCGGACAAACAGTAAATAAGGGGGGCAAGAAAAATCCAGTTCATTTAGGTTGGAATGAATTGCTAGGGGACAATATGTCAAAGGCGCATCCGCGAAATAATGAATCGGCCAAGGAAAAAGATGAAAAAATCAATGCGTAATTGAAAAAAATTGTTATGGTGCGTACTATGATAATATGTGTGTAACAAATGACGACAATGAATCCAAGCTAATACAATGTTGTCTTTTTTGTTACACTTCAGGAGAAAGGGACAAATAACTAAACCGACAATATTAAGCGAGTGGGGAGTGATGAGGTTTTTTTTAACCTAGAAAGACGAAGCCGAGCGGAAAACAGATCATTTGGAAAGGACGACCCTTCGTAATTTATTGTTGGGTGGAGTCATTCAGTGATAAAAGTCCGTGTAGATTGGCAATTTGTCCTGATGGTTATCCGAGCTCCGGAGGAGGGAGAGCTATACCCCAAGTATCTGCAAAATAACTGTCCCTGTGTGTGTGTGTGTGTGTGTATCTGTGTCCGTCTGTCCCCCAGTAATTGAATGTGGGGTCATTATTTAGTTCCTTAATATTTTTTCGTTTCACAGATACTATTAGTGGTTATGATTGGATGAGAGGCCAAGGATTGGTACCCCACGGAATTCCCTTCACACTTGTGGGGTCGATTCTGACCCGCTTGACAGATAACAACCCCAGAAATCTTCACTTGATGAAGGATTTGGGTGAGAGGTTAAAGAATGGTACCCGGTTGGTTTCTGTGTAAACAGGGAGAGACAAAAGAGTGGTACCACAATTGGTTATGTACTAGTTCCTACATAGACGTACTAATTCCTATGTACGTGATGACATGGGGAAATATTTTGAGATTAAAATAATTTATCCATCCTTTTTGGTTATTGTTTGGGGCCCCGGCGACATACCATCAACGAGAATTGTTTGAGATAATAAATCTAATCTATTTCATTTATTGTTTACAGTCACAAACGAGGTACTAATTCCTTTGTATGTGATCACATGGGGAAATCTTTTGAGATAAAAATAATTTCCCCACATTTTCCAATCATTTTTTTGGGTCGCTGCCTTATTTAGTTGCATAGGCAGCCATGCGAATTTCTCTCAGTTCCAGCATTTTTTTTTCTTTCTGTGTTGCACGTCTCATGTATCGTTTAAGCTCAAGTGATGGCTTGAAAGACTTCTCTAGGTCTATTGGTTCAAACAAATATAGACCCTCAAGTGTCCGAACACGAGAAAGTACGACATACTCCCAATTTTTGAACAACGCTGACAAGCCTCCTTTTGGCCATGAAGTCACAATCATTACATCCTTGGACATTCCTTGCAATTTGTGCCCCGTCGTAGCATCATTGACATTGACTGGAATTTGTGTCATTCGACATTTGAACTGGATATAATTTGAAGCCATATGATGGGGCTTGACTGTGACCAATGGTGAAAAATTCTCGGGTTCAAGCCTGAACCTGCGAGACTTGTGTTGTTCAATCAATATGTTTTCCAATTTAGTCAATCTTTCAGTCCTTTGTTTGTTTGTTTCTTGTTGCTTGCGAGTCCTTTTGTTACTCTCTCTTGGTTTGGATGACGAATCAATTTTGTGTTTCAATTGTGCTATGTCTTTTTCGAGTTGTATGATTGTATTTGTTTTTGTCCCGTGTGCACATTCTATCCATTCAACATCTTGTGCACAGACCGTCCATACCTTTTTTCCGTAGTAGTTTTTCCAGATATGACTTGGCGCGCAGTCCTTGAGTTTTATTGACACTACACGGCACAATGTCCCATTTCCTCTTGGGACCTTTTCTTTTAAATATTTGTTGCCAATGACGCAGATGAGATACGCCCCAACATACAAGCACAATGCAGGATCGATATGCTTAGTACCAACCTTCACATTAGCGTCACCGCAAGTTGTGGTTATTCTATGCCGGAGGACCTTGTCGATTTTCATCTTGGAATTTTTTGATAAAGAGCTCCTAATGTCTGCTTCAATAACAATCGTGTGTGCTGGTGGCAATTCATTGCTCTCAATTGATGGGTGTGTTGCAATTATATGCTTCTTGAAATTGCCTGCTGAAATGGAGTTACGCTCTTTATTTGTAGGGCATGCATAGCATGCATCACCTTCAAACGAAGAAGGGAGATCAATGCCGTTTTGACCGATAACTCTTGTGTTGATTCTCTCTCGATCCCGCAAGGTCAACTCTCCCTTCCACATTCGTTTTAGCATTTTCCCATATTCAGGATCGTCTTTAAATCGATGATCATTGTCCAATATAATGATAGCATTGATAATGTGTTCCCAGTGTCTGCTAGATGTTTCAGAAAAGAGTAGATCACTGTCTTTAGAAGCAACTGGTTCAAGCTGGCGAAAGTCTCCCGCAAAAACGATTGAGAAACCTCCAAAATGCTTGGTTCTGTCCCTAATCTCCTTCAGTCTGTTGTCGAGTTGTAATAGCTCCTTGTCACTCATAAACGAAACTTCATCAACGATAAGAAGTCTGACATCCTTCCATTCTCTCTTATCATCTTCTGATAGTGACCCTGGCTTTTTAATAAACGCCGCTTTACATATTGTCACCCCACCAAAAAGTGATGCAGCGGACCCCGTATATGCTGTGAATAAGAATGTTGAGTCACCCCACAAGATTCCAATTGCACGACAGAATTCGAAACAAAACCTCTGAGCCACTGTTAGAGCAGTACTCTTGCCTGCACCAGCAGGACCTGTAAGAAACATTAAGAGTTGGTCCATTCCACCCCTTGCTTTTAACTGTTCAACCAACTCTTGTGTGTTGGTCTGGTCTCGACCTGACAATGCTCTACAGAGGAATGTACCGAGGCTGGTGGTTTCATCTTGTCCATCTTCAATCAACCCCAGTAGAAAGGTGCAACATATTATCTCATATGTAATGTATTGTTTTTCATCCATCATTTTACCCTCTTTGTGTGCAATCTTGCATGCAATGCTTTGTAAGGTTGGAACTGGACATTCATCCAACGCGCTTGATTGCTCCTGGACGTCAGGGTCATCATCTTGGTCTTCCATGTTATAGATGTGACTATATTCAGTCTCTCCAACCAAAGATCCACTAATCAACTTCAGCATAACAGGAAAGGTTTTCTCGCCTAAATTTGTTGTTCCAACATCACTAACTACATTATTGATTGAAGTTGATGCAGCTCTCCCATCGTGTTGATGTAACACAGAGTCATTTGAAGATAGCCGAGCATCAATTAGATGCTCATCCGAAATGTTACAACGACGGATTATTTCAGAGTGTGTTCTTTCATGATCTGGTTTTATATCATCAAACCCGAACTCATCTCCGTCATTGTCACCATTGTTTTCACCACTATGTTGCAAAGTGAATTGTATATGAACATATTAGACGAGTTTGAATATCAAAAACTGAGAAGCTTTCTCCAGAATTTGTTTACACAGCTCACTTACATTTTTGTTGAACAGAACTGTAAAATATCAGACACTGGATCATTTTCATCATTTTGTCTAGTTTTTGTACCAGGATCATCAGGCTGTTCGCATTGAGTTGTCATGGTTATTGGGTCTCTCGCACGTTTCACTTTCTTTTCCATTGTCAGGGTATCTTGCATATTTTGCAGAATTTGAAAACCTCGTTCCCAAAACTTAGTGTGTTTTCTCTTGGTACTCTTTTTCGATCTTTTACGGTTTTTTTTCCAAATTTTCAGTTCTCTATGGAACTTTTTCCAATAACTGCCTTTTTTCTTCAAGTCGTTGAGATGTCTAAATGGATAGAACATCAATAGAGCCATTTTTGCATAGTTTTCTCTGTTTTCTTTCGTGTCATCACTTGGATTCTCTGACTTGATTTCTAAATCTTCCACATTGCAAAGCTTCATTTGTGGTAAAGCGACCTTGGGGATTACTAGTAATTTCAATTTTGCCAAGTGGCTGAAGCTATGCCCTGGATGCGTGTCCACGAAAGCATACTTCTCTTTTTCGTAATGTTCGGCCATGTTGTTATCACAGTCATCACCAGCATCACCCTCTTCATCCTCGTCACCCGATATCGAATCATCACCCACACCAACACTACCAGCCATTTCCCTGAATTGTTTATACTTCTTTTTGTATAGCATAGTTAGCTCATACGAGCAGAGCTGGTCTATATCCTCGTGATTTGGGCGGTGAATGTAGTCGTCGGCTGATGAATCCGGCCAAACTATTCGTTCACCTTTCAGAACGTTGGTCCTCACACGAACATCAGTGGGTCTCCCTTCTAGAGTAGCTTCCAATTGTCCGACTAGCAAATTCCCAAAGTCATGCGAGAATTGAAACCGGCTTCCATTATTGCAGACCAGGAGATGTGCCATGGTGGAACTGATAACGTTCCTTGAAGTAGCGGCATTCATCCCTCCTAACATCCTACAAAGTCCTTCTACAAAGCCATCTTGGACATCCTCTGGTTTCCGCTTGCCTTCCAGAATCTCCTCTTCTATTCGAAGTAATCTCTTGATTATTGTATGACCAACTCGTTGTTGACGTTCGCTATCCTCCGCCTGAGTTGATTTGCTGTTGTACAATGTGCTGTAGTACACTTGTGACATGTCACCAATTTGGATATTGGTATTGCAATTCAAAAACTCTGATAGTGCCACATTGTGTGTGTTTATAGACTGGCATCCCATGGGCCTTCTTGGCAGCACCATCCAAGGAGCCATTTCGATTGAGTCGCCATCAAGACGATGCCATTCAATCACGTGTTCACCATTCTTTCCTTCATCCTGGTGGATGTGTGTTTGTAAGCAGGTGAGTTGGGGGTGGATGAACCTGCATTCACAACCCTTTTTGAAGCATGATGCTCTATGACACCATTCATGCTCGTCAAACCGAACTCTTAACAGTATATCCCGCAACTTCTTGTTCCCCCAGAAAATGTCTTCCTCGATTGCACATCCACCGTCCAGATTATATGAATACGTGTATGCTGCCATGTCTAACCGTTCAGGGGACATTGGAAGAACTGTATCATGTCTCTCATGTTTACTACTTTTGAGTGCAATCTGTTTCCATCTGGTCAATGCAAGATTTACAACATCAATAGATGACACTTGTTTCCCACAATCTTTGCACTCCATTAATTTTCCTTTGATTTCGTGGCATAGATTCTTGTGTCTTGCATTGCGAAAAATTTGAGGATCCCGGTCTTGAAATATGTTTTGCACCAAATCAGTCTTGACCACTTTCTCACCAGTTCCTTCGCAAGTATGTGTGACAGTCAAATCGGGACCATAGCTTGCACTCATGACTGCGTCAATGTGACGGCAAAAACCACTTCTGGCTTTTTCTCTTTTATTATCATCTTTAAGAAACAAGGCATCTCGCACATCTTGGTTGAGTTCTTTCACCCATATTTGCCAGTGACGATGTAATGTCTTTCTTCCCTGTTCTTCGTCAGCTGGTGCATAACCAAGTACAGTTCCCAGTATACCCCTGCGTTTGGCTTTTTGTTTCTTGATATCCCATTGGAATAATTTCTCAATAATAATATGCATCTGATTTTGGAATTCATGTGAACATGCACCAGGATAGGTCAATCTTGTTGCTTTACGAATTTTAAAATCTGCTAAGCAATATTCTTCTTCGCAATCGAGTTTTGGTAGATGATGCTGAATTGTGAACATTTGATAGTGAGTATGAAATCTGGGGAAATTTTTTATATTCAAAAAAATTTCTCCATTGTATGTTTTTACATCAACTCACCCACTCTTGAGGTTTCGCAAAAAGCCGTACCCGAAAGCTGCACTCATCACATGGTGTTGTAGTACAAAAGAGGCTGTTGAGGCCAAAAAAGTCTATCATCGCAAAGTTACATCTTCTTGAGAATTTTGCTGCTTCAGTTGTATGACCAAGTGCTCTACAAGAAGTCGAGATTGCCCTTGTCAATGTTTCCATCGTTTTAGTAACCCGGCCATTTGCTGATTCTTGAAAATCAGCAATTGTTAAGGTGGAGAGACTTTCGCCCAATGAAACACCATTCACATTGGACCTGCAAACCATTACTCCACTCTTATATGATAGTTGTCTTCCATACATATGATTCAGCACAAGAATAACGTCACCCCTCAAAAATTGAGGCATTGCAAGATTCATATATCTCTGAATACAGGCTCCCAAGGAAACTTTTGTTCTCCGGTTCATCTTAGGACCCCCAATCCCAAATGGGAATGCAAATGGCAGAACATCCTCTACCTTGAGTTCTTTCATATTAGCATATTTTCCTCCAATTGGAAGGAGCGTTGGCGCAGAACGATTTAGCAATGCAAGAGCAAATCTATTACTGGTCCCATACACTGATGTGTTTTCAGATGGATCTTGGGCAGTCGAAAAGAAATATGTTCCACCTTCAAATCTCCTCTCAACTGTAGGATTCATTTCTACATCAGTATTATTTGTTGTCTCTTGATCTTCAACAAAAATGGGTTTTGGGAAGTCGTTTTGGTTGGGAAGGTTCTGGTAACCAGGATGACCAGATTTTTGAATGAACCATGATTGTAGAGTCCTGTACAAGGCAGTGTTGAGTTCTGACCTATAGCGAACAATATCTCTTTGTGCTGGAGTCACTCGCCCACAAATCATGGAATAAATGTTTTCACCCATCCCCATTTGACTCATATGATTCATTGCTCCCCCGATCCGAGATTGGTCCATTTCAAAGAACTGATAATGCCCTCGCAATGATTGATGAGCACCACCAGAGTATGCAAAAATGTATCCATATGGCCTGACTGGAGCCAACAATGCTCGTAAGACATCTGAGACATCTTCCTCGGCATTGATATCCACTGACTGTTCGTTTCCGTCCGTGTCAGTGATTGTTATCTTTTCTGGAAAGGATCCTATTACAAAGCCGTTAGCAATTGAATACTTTGGTGGGTTTTTCTTGTTTTTCATTGATGGCCGCATCCCACTGAAACATGTTGAACATGTGACGTATCCATTCTTGTATTTCCTTGACCTAGGTGATAGGAGTATGTCTGGTAAACCTTTTACACGATACTGTTCTTTCAACTCTGGATGCAACCTTGTCCTGTAATACTGCTCGTAGGATTTCACACCAAGCCTTTGTTTATGATCCCTAATCTCCTTTGAGGTTAGTTTACAAAGAGAGTCCGTCCCATGAATGAAGCAGTCACATATGATGCATACATAAGCCTTGTGGCGAGAAGGATTCTTTTCATCCATTGTCCTATGCAAATACTTTTTGGCTTCCTTCATTGCCTTTTTAATTACAGTTGACATGTCAGCTTCCTTCTCCTCTGGTGAGGTTCGACTTCGTTTTTTCCTGTGTGATTCTGCATTCTTCTTCTTTCGTATTGCTATCTTTTCTGGTGGATCATGTTCCTGTGATATCTTTTGAGCAGTTCTCTTCTGCTTGTTTTTTGATTTCTTCTTCTCTGGCGACTCTTGATCCCATAATTTCTTTGCAGCAATTCTCTTCCGCTTGTTCAATGCTTCTTTCTTCTCCGGCGACTCTTGTTCCCGTGATGTCCTTGCAGCATTTCTCTTTCCCATGTTTCGTGCTTCTTTCTTCTCCGGCGATTCTTGATCCCATGATTTCTTTGCAACAATTCTCTTCCGCTTGTTCAATGCTTCTTTCTTCTCTGGCGACTCTTGTTCCCGCAATTTCTTTCTCGCGATTGTTTCCGCATTTTTCACAGCTTCTTTCTTTTCTGGAGTGAGCTTATCTCTTTGTTTCTTTTTCTTGTCTGTTGCTCTACGTTTTGTGTCAGTCATCTTGGCTTTCTTTGTTGGCTTTTGCCTATATTTATTTTTAGCTAGTGTCATGATTATTTGTTGCTACTGGTGATATTGATAATGGTGATCTTTGTAAGAATGGACAAAATCAAAAAACACAGGTTATGAGCTCAATAATTGGGACAAGGAGAATTTTTTTGAAAATGAAAAAATTTCCCTCTTACTGGTGATTATTGTAAGCGATTCTAATTGATGCTGTTGATGGTGATGATTGTAAGGGGGGGCCAATATGAAAGAAAAACAGGTTATGAGATCAATGATGGGAACAAAGAGAGTATTTTTAAATGATAAATAACCCGACTTACTTGTGCTCCTCTAAATAGCCATCGTTCTGTGATTCGAGTTGTCTGAACTGCAAAATATCTGGAATGCGTACAAAACATCGTTTCAACAGAAGTGGGTAAATTTTTTTGATTTGAAAATATTTCCCCTTTTCACACATCCTCTACAAGCTACAACATTAACAATCCCCCAAGAAAAACTTTGAACATTTGTTATACCACATCATGTCCCCCTTCATCTAGTAGCTTCCTCAATCTCCTCTTCTTGAATTGCTAACGCTGCAGCATAATTGGACTCTTCTACATGGTTGTGGAGCACCCTCCAACCAACAAGATGGTCTCCATCTGAACTCATGATTCTATCAAGAACCTCCATATCACTGGGCTTTGTGACCTCGAAAACCATGTCCTCGTCTGAATCCACACGGCGAACATAAACAGTGTCAATTTTCCCCATATCCACGAGATCAACGATATCATTGAAACTCAACTGTTTCGAGTACAGGACCATATCAATGATCGAATTTTGCGCTGAGCAAATGGCTGGAAGTTTTCCTTCAAACAGCTCACCTTCACTGATTTCATATGACATTTTATAATTTTTTGAATGTTGGGTTCTTCTTATACCTGATGAAACAGACAAAAGTGAATAGAGTAAAATGGAGAAATATTTTGAGAATTAAAAAATTTCACCATGATTGAAGATTCGTGTCAGTCATTCCCTATCACAAATTGTTTAAAAAATTATCGATCATGACATTGGCACTTTCAAACATGGTTCCCTTCCATCAAAAAAAAAATAAAAAATCTGATTCTTCTTGTCAATGATTCTTCTTGTCACACAACTATCCCTGGCCCCCTCCTGCTAACAGGGGGTGTTCAATAACTTCTCGTCATCTGAATATTATCCCACAATGGCAATCTCTTGTTCTTCTTGTATCCCTTGTAACAATGCTCTTTTGTTTCTTCAGAAACATCCTCCCAACATGTGGCATCCATGTAATTCACCAAGAACTGTTTGATGTCGTTGTCAGTCATGAACCTGTCAAGGTGGTTGTCATAGTCATAAATGATGGTACCCTTCCAGCAATCAATCAACTCAGCATTGATTGTCTTTTGAACCTCCTCGCGACTAGTACCCTTGTTCTTCATCAACCAGTCGTATAATCCGGGATACGAATTTTCGATGAAATTAAGGCAGAGTTCGCCTGGTGGGTTCTTCTTCCTATCGCTGTACAGTTTTTTCATGAGGTTAACAGTCCCAACTACCTCATGAGATAATTTGTGTTTGTTCTCTCAAAGATTTGGAAGCACAAACGTCCAACGATCAATGGTTTTCCCATTCTTGAGCTTCAGATGAGCATTTTCCCCATATTCTATACGAAGTTTAACGTGGTCAATTGATTGGATCCACATGGGAACGGCTTTGGCAAATACAGAACTTGTCCAGGTCTCAGCCAGAGCTGTCCTACCAAAATCCGCGTGGTTGTAGAATGTGTTTCGAAAGTTACCAAGGGTGACTACATGATAATCCACCTTATCCGACTTAAACGGAAACGATACATGAACACGCAATCCTGTTGAATTGCGTGCTATTGCTGCCTTAACAATTTTTTTGCCAACTGCATCCTTGCTAAAATCAATTTCGTTATGCGCGCTTCCAATGCTACTCTCATCACTGTCGTTCTCACCTTTTAATCCAGCAATGTTGGATTTTTTACTTTCCTCTTCGTCCTCGCTACCACTAATGTCAGACTCTTTGTCCTTACTCTCGCCAGATTGTTTGCTAGATCCGGAGTCGCTGCCACCGTCGTCATCACGAGACGATTGGTTTGTCTTGCTTTGATTCGACTCAACGCTGGAAGCATCAGAATCATATCGGGATTCATTGTCGCTGGAATCAGTA
This sequence comes from Porosira glacialis, assembly GCA_036939395.1. Lineage (NCBI taxonomy): Eukaryota > Bacillariophyta > Thalassiosirophyceae > Thalassiosirales > Thalassiosiraceae > Porosira > Porosira glacialis. Next base: position 12,130 of record JALLOR010000001.1, read on the forward strand.
TCGAGATGATTTTCTTTGGTGAGGCCTTTCTCGCGCATCTTTTTCATTTCAATCTCTTCCTCGTTAGCTTCGTCAAATTCGGCGTCATCGGAACCATACCTATTAAGATATACACAGATACAAGAATAAATAGGTTATGAGCCGTAATACGAGGAGGAGGGGAAATTTTTTTTTTTGAAAATGTTTTCCCCACTTACTCGACTTCGTCATTAGCAACATCCGGACCTTCCAGAATCATGTTCTCAGAATCGCTGTCAGATGGTCCTTCACTCAACGATTTACTATTATTGGCTTCTGATTCCTTTTCTTGGCGTTTTCTACAGATGAAATGCAAAAATAAGATGAGACAATGTAAAATGAAGTATAGCAGGGACACTGTTTTATATTTCCAACAGTGATCCTCGTTTGTTGCAGAACTCACTCTTTGATTCTCCTTCTCGCCATCAACATCCCTAGTTGGTCGACATGGAGGAGAATCAGTTCTTTTAACGCCTTCATTCCCTTGACGCGAGTGTCGAAGATTGAAATATTTTGTTTCTTCCCCAAACTTTGGGCAAGGGTGTTGAAAACTACGTTCAAGTGCCTAGGTTGTTGTGCATCAGCAAACTTAACAATTGCTTCTTCATGGGTCATTTTTCGCAATTGCTTTTTCAATTGATCATCCATGTCAGGATTAGCGTCCTTGATTGCGTGGATCAATTCGTTACGATCACTCCAATCAATGCTGAGAAGATCAACTTCACCTGCCGACACCTTGGCCTTGATCTTCCTGTCCTCCGCGAGGACTGGATCCTTCTTGTCGGCGAGATTGATGCTGTTCTTGGTTCCACTCTTTGCTTTGACTTTCACCTCAGCCGCGAAGACTGAAGTGCTGACTTCCTTGCTCTTGATGCTCTTCTTCTTCTTTTCCCTTTTCTTGAAAGATGCCTTCTTCACCATCGACCCATCTTCATCGCTCAGATCAAGCTCAACTACGTCCTCGGTTTTACCGTCCTTCTTGTTCAACTTTGGGATCGATTTTTTCGACGAGTCTTCGAGAAGCAACTTCTTCACCGCCGAGCTCGCTTCACGACTCGTCCTCCTGTCCGTGTTTGTTGGCGACTTGGAAGTCGGGCTTTCTTCGGATCCAGTAGTGCTCTTTGAGATTGTAGTGTCCGTCGACGCAGGCGATGCGTTTGAGCGCATCTGCCACAGATCCTTCCGCTTCTTTGGCGTTGCCATCTCTGCATCCGGCGACTTCGCTCTTTTGGATCGCGCGCTCGGCGATGACGACCTCTTCCCATCCTTTTTCACGAGTATTCTCGAAGACGACTTCTTCGCATCCTTCGACGCGGAAGTCTTCGAAGACGACTTCTTTCCCTTCACCAAGGTTGACTTTGGCATGATGCAAAGGAGGATGGAAAATTATGCGCTCCCGATATAATTTTATTTTTTTATGATGCCATTTTCACCTTGATCGCGAGAAGTACATTGAGGCACATCCATTTTTCATGGGGAGAAATTAGTATGACTCTCGATCTATGATTTAGACTGCTATGAATGATTTGTCGGTATTAAATTCAACCCCCGCGATTTTTTTAGTTCCCCTACTGTTACCTATATGCTCTTATTTTATTAGTTACCTGTATGAATGGGGTAAAACATGCCAAAGGTGCTCCAAACCCCCTAATCGGGTGCTACAGCAGGTATATCATACATACAAAATGGATGTTTAATTTGTACACCTTCAGGAAAGACATACCTATTCCTCCATTGTAAGATCTTTGGTAGCTTCAGTTCCTTGCTTGAGATCTTGTGTTCCTTCGACAAAGATTTTCGAATGTTTTCAAAACTTCAACTGATGGGTATCAATTCCAACGTGTGGAAGATCTTTTCATTATTGCAAAATTGTATACAGCCAGACCGTTGCGTATGACATACCAATTCCGAACTCGCGAGATCTTCGGCCAGCTTCAATTCTGTACTTGATGTTTTTGACATCTGTCGACAAATAATTTGTTCTTTTTGAGAACTTCAACTGATGGGATATCGATTCCCACATATGTAAAGGATGTACGATGTAGAATATAGATTCCCACGTGTATAATATCTTTTTCCACTCTTGCAACGCATAAGATGGATTCGCCAAAATAAAAATCTTTGTTATAGAATCATGATCCAACCTTGAATGATGTTGCCATAATTGTTTCCTTCTGCCTTTGGGTCAACTCGTCACATAAAAACGAGACCACAACCCTCCACACATTATCCCGCCCGCCGCCGTCAATCCGCATGCATCATCACCAACTATCAGCCGCCGCCGCCATTATCATCGTTTCCAGACAACCTGCATGCCATCACCATTATCTACGTTGTTGTTGACATAATTATTTCCTCCTGCCTTGGGATAAACTCGTCCACGTAAAATCGAAACCACGACGTCTCCACATATAATCCCGACCACCGCCGTTGATCCGCATGCATCATCGAACTGCCAACTATCAGCCGCCGCCAATATCATCGTTTCCGGACAACCTTCATGCCATCACCATTATCTACGTTGTTGTTGCCATAATTTTCTTCTCCTGCCTTTGGGATCAACTCATCGACGTGAAATCGAAACCACGACGTCTCCACACATAATCCCACCCGCCACAGCAACCACCATTGGCATCAACAAACCTAAGGTTGAATCCGTTACCATTGTTCAATTCGTCAGCAGCTTCAAACAATTCACGAGTGCAAATTGCATCTACGATCATAACCCAGCAGTCGCAAAGGGTTCGAAGTGTCCATAACCCTTGCTCTCACCTTTGACGCTCATTCAATTTGAAGCCCGTCGTCATTGCCAACAACCATTGAACAATCTCAACCGAAAATTGCCACCATTGAATGAAGCCGTGAATCCCAACGGTAAGCATGCATCTATTAAATGGTGTCACATTTTCAGTGACAAATTCTTGCTAACAGACATCTCTTCGTTCACTAGTTCTGTATAGGTACACAAATAAAATACCATCAACCCTATTCCAACCAACACTTTAGCCGTTTACATTCATTGAGAAGTCCTCTATCAACATATTCTACTGGAACACAATGGATGGAACACCCATGAAAACTCAGGATGATTCAAATCTAACAGTTGCAAATCCCATGATAACACCATCCAAAAGCAACGTTCAGGAATCACTGAACTTCCTTTCCCGTTCAACTGCTTCAACAAAATTCAATTTACACCCATCAATGATTCCTTTTGCAATCCCTCTCATTGTGAACAAAGAGGGAGAGTTAGTAATGACAATAGCTGCTGTCAACCACAACACAGTGCAGCCAAGGGTTGTCTACGAAATCGTAAATAATATGACAGGAAATAGTTACAACATCGAAAACACTCACGAACATAGGTTTGGTGATGACATGTATTTTTTTGCAATTCAATGGCAAAAGGTAAGACTTCTGCACGACATTTACTATCCATTTTGTTCAATACTCAAGTAAGCTTGTCATAAATCAGCTAACAATCCATCTCCTCTCTATCCACTTCAACAACAAAATGTGAAACTGTGTTTAATGATAACTTAATTTGTGTCAACACAAATTCCCTGTTCCTACTCGTCATTGGGCTTACAACCTATTCAATTCGTATCATCAGGTGAATAAGGTCAACACATGGGGAAATTTTTTTATATTAAAAATATTTCACCATTAGGCTCATAACCCTTTCCTTACCTATTATCGTTTTTACTCACAGAATGAAGTGGCAGATCCTCAGAATTTGAATACTCATTGTTTACGTACAGTCGCAATTGACTTCGACGGGGAAGAGAAGAACGCCACTTACTATCTGTCAGGAGACAAGTTTGATCCTAAATGGTTTCAAAAATATCTTGACAATGGTGGGAAAGATTATTTCTCAACGAATGCGACTACAACAAAAGGAATGAATGCTGTTGCCCAGTTCAACAAAATTGATGACTGGCAAGATATTTCAAAGGATTTTGAAAAAAATCAGACTCCTATTCACAAAAGAATGCATGCCCTCGCAGTTGCAGTCCACACCAAAGGTACCAAGGGAGGTGTGTACCTCAGTCCCCGCGAAGGAATGCATCGAACCGTAGGCGACCTTCTTACCTTCTTCGGGAGTAACTTCAGCGAATATGATGGCATCATACGTCCTGGATCGTTGACTTACGACCACTTCAAATCGGCTGGTTTACAATCTATGAGGGTTCCAGATGACGAGAAGTTGATCGATGTTATCGAGGTCGTTCTTAAAGAGTGCAACCAATACTCCATGATTTCAGAAATGCTCACCACCAACACGGCTTATGTCAATCATCAGGGTGTCTCTGCAGACCAACTCTCAAAACATAATATTATCATCAGCGAAACCATTTCAAACAACAAGATTACTTCAGCGACGCATAGTCCTTTCAAGAAGGTGGGAGATTTATGTGAATCATTCGTGCTAGGTACAAATGAAATCAGCCGCAAATTCAACCCCGATTTTAGTTCCATAATCGTCCCCACACTACCCAATAATACAAATGTTGACAAGGTCAGAAAGAAATTTGAAGATGCTTCAGGTGACGAAATGATAGCATTTCCCTATTGTCCCATCCTCGACGACCCAAAAATGGTCGCTTATATGAAGGATCCCTTCGAGGAAGTCAATGTGGAGAACATCTTTAAACTTCTCACAGTGCCCAGCATAGTGCCCCCAAAGGCTGCTGAAGACGGTCAAGTGGTTGACAATGACACCCTTACCGCTGACATGGAAGCTCCTGCCTTAATGCGTCCTCCATTTCTCCCTACATATCAGTCACTTGCTTATGATGTGGGAAATAACTTCAGAGAGAAATCTATCATGTCACCAGAAACTGCAAACTCATTCATACTTGCCCCGCCAATCATGACCATTCTTTTTGCAGCCCAGCACGGTAAATCGATCAAAGAGATGATTGGAAATGAAGAACTTTTCGATTATATTTCATATTACTTGAAGTATCATTGCAACTCAGCATGCGCATCAACGACGAATGTTATGCATGCCGCCTTCAAAGTTTTTTATGGTCGAGAAAACCCTCCAACTATTTGCGAAAAACCATCACATCTATTGGGTGCAACTCATTTCATTATTGCAATGGTCAATTCAAGTTTGACAATTCATGCAGAGACCGGAGACCTCACGGATGACAACCGGAAGGCAGAGTTGACAAAAGCAGCACGCCTCATTGGATCAACATTCGCAACAATGGATGCCAAACGAAGAGAGGGACTCAATATTGATGATGCAATTATTGTTCTTTGTGAGTGATCCACATTTCAATCCTAACATACCATTCATTTTCTTTCCCTCTTTATCTTTTGTACGGATTCTTTGTTACTGAAGAATCCTTGAACCTAGATCATCCTAACTCTATCTCGTCTCTATCCTCATGAACAATTTTTATCTCCATCCTTCCAACGGGGAAATTTTTTTCTACGAAAAACATTTCCCCTTTCCGTATCATCTTTGGGCTCATAACCTAATCAACTCACATCATCAGGTGAGTGTTTCTAATCTTGCAGAGAAATTTTTTTAATTTAAAATATTTTCACCATTTACCTCACACCCTTTTTCTTTCTTACTTTCCTTCTTCAATCCCAATAACTCACCGTTTCCGGGGAAATTTATTTAAATGAAAAATATTTCCCCTTTCCCGTTCATCTTTGGGTTCATAACCTAATCAACGCAAATCATCAGGTGAGTGTTTCTCATGTTTGAATTTCAAATATTTTTTTAGGAATTTTTTTTCATTAGTTACCTCATAACCTTTTTCTTTCTTGTTTTCCTTGTTCTCTCCCAATAACTTACCATATCTGTGTGAAGCAACCCTAGGATTTTTTGTATGGGAGTACGCGGATTATGTATCATCCCATATCCAACAACATTGCAGACAAAAGAATAAATGCAAAAAACCGTGGTTGGCGTTCTGTATTTGGAAGAACATAGTCTTTGATGTAAATCGTGTCATAAAGAATCATGGATTGTATCCTGTTCTAAATGATGAAGATTTCTTCCCACAACTGAAACAGGCTGAAAGTTATTTAATTCGCAACGATCCCACCGAGAAGGTTTGGTTTGGAAAACTTATATCTATCATGAGTGACGACATTGGTTTCTCCACGAGGATGAAACAATTCATGAACAGATTCTTCCACAGCAGCGACAGAAGAACCCGTTCAATGCTCCCAGTATTCGTACTCTTCCATTGGTATCGTTTTGCAGCTATGAGAGAAGAGAGAGGATCAGTCCTCGAAAAAGGTTGGTATATGGGAGCATCAGTGGCAACAAAGCAAGACATAGAATTCCCTCGTCCTATGTGTGTTATGGGACAACAGGATGGTGGGGCCTTGACAAAAATCGAATATTTTCGAGATTGCAGCATACTCGACGAAAGGAGCGATCCCAGGTCTTTTGAACTGAACGCTATGTTCGCATTCACACAATTTGATACCAGAGGTGATAGCAAAAGTAATCAATTGTTGGAGATGAAAGGAAAAAATCTCCCTTCTTTCAGTGAGCGCAACGTCAAGCTTGCATTGGTGGACATTAGCAAATACACCGCCCCTCAAAAGAAACTTCCTTCTGCCAAGAAGAAAAAATCAAGTACGAGAAAAGCGGTTACTCCAGCTCAAGTTGCTACGACTACCCCATTACCTGACATCTACATTATCGATGGTGAAAAAGAAGCATTGCCCATGTCGCTCGCCAATACTGCACTGCCGCCTAGAGCAGTTATTTCAACTGCTGCCAATACCTTGAAATCGAATCCAGCAGGATCAATTGCATCTAGTGCAAAAAGCAAAGGTAGCGGACGTCAAACAAGGGGGACACAAAAAGCAGAAAGCATTGATTTTCTTCAGGATTATTTCACCAAGATGAACAAGTTAAGGATTGACGCAGATAATCTCAAAAGTCAATTTGACAGCGGAGCTTTCCTTCATTCTTTTAATGCAGTCCACGAGAGAATCATTTACCTTTCAGAAAATGTTGCCAACATTGTGAGTCTCACTGGTTTGAAAGTCTCTCTACCAGCAGAAGAAAATGATCCTTCAAAGGTTGAGGAATCTACAGTTGAACAGTGCGTATCTCTCCCATCTCCAAAGAAAACGATGGAAGATATGATTTCAAGCTTACAATCCTCGCTTTCAAGAGAAAGAGGGGGGAGAGTTCCTTTACCTTTCACTCTAGATGCATTTTTAAAAGCGATGAGTTTAGGAGACGGGTACAAATTGATCATAAAGAAAAGTGACATCAAAGAGAAAGTTGTTGTGTTCAGTTTCGTCCATACCGAGCCTGAAGGTTTTGAACAAAACACAATGCCTGCCCTCATCAAGATTTGGAACAAGGAAGGGTGGACTTCCTCGATGATATCACCAAACCAGGTTCCCCCCAACGAAGGGGGTGATGAGGTTCATGTCGTCTTCCTTGTCTGGACTTCTTATCTTGATTATTTGAAAACACAATTGAAAGGTTTGAGCTCAAGCGATGACAGCAATATAAATGATTTGACCTTAAGCAATGACAGTAATAACGATGGTGGTTTTGAGGGGAGACCAACACAGAAAGAAATTGATGACGCAGAAACTTGTGCCCTCGATGGGGAGGTAAACACGAATTCAAACATACAGAAGTCTAATAAAAAATCCACCAAAGTTGGGGGAAAGAGGAGTCAAAATAATCAACAAGAAAATACCTCTGACAAGGAGACCGCAACGGTTGCCAGAGCGGGGGGGGAGAAGAGTCCAAAAAAATCGAAGGTGGGTGAAGAAGATTCGCCAACAAGAACTTCTTCGAGAAACAAGAATAAGTAGGCAGTTATGATGAATGGTCCAGTTGGGGTATTAGTTTTTGTTATAAGTTCAATTAAGTATCTTCTGTTTGAACATCTATTGTTTGTTTCAGATTTCTTGACATAAACCTAGACAGTGATGTGCTGCTTCATAACACATTTGTCCAATGACACCAAAATAAGCATGTATATATCCATGAAAATTCTTTGGTGCCAATCTGGGGAAATTTTTTATTGGCGAAAAAATTTCACAGAGTGCTTCATGCTTCCATCATCTTCTGGAAAAAAAAATAGGTATCCTTTTTCTTTCATTCGTTTCAAATTCACACAACGTAGGAATTCATACATTTTCTCATATACATAGGAACTAGTACACTCTTCATTTTTGAGATAATGACTGTTACATGCTGCGGAATAAATATACTTCTCTTTTTTTCAGAGACAATGATTGGATTTTTTTTCTAATCAAACATATCATGACCAATTTGTTAACTAATTCCATAGTCTCACTCTTACCTGAATGAGTCCAAGTTATTCAGCATCTCATTCTTAACTGAATGAGTTCAAGTTATTCAACGGAGCTCGGCGCTGCTGCGTCAATGATATGATATGAGATGAGATGAGATGAGATGAGATGATATGATATAATATGATATGATATCATATCATATTATATCATATCATCT
>JALLOR010000002.1:0-17865 GCA_036939395.1 Porosira glacialis
ACACAACCTTAGGATTGCATGCATTAATAAGCACCAATAGTTATGGAGAATGGAGAGGTTGACAGGAAAAATAGTGTGTGACCTCACACTAAGAGAGACGAGACTAATTATTCACATCTTGTAAGTCACATTGAATTCTCAACTTTTGCATTATCACTTACTTTGACATTTATCAGTTAATATTTTCTATAATTGAGTACTCATACATTTGTATTTACTATAGCACTTATCAAGATATAACTATATGATTTTTTTAGATAAGTTCTGAGCAGAAATTGAAGAAACTTCATACAGATTCCACGATAGGAATTTACATCTATGACTCAAAACACGAGAAGACTTTATTCTAAAAACTCTACAAGTATTTACAAGGGCAATTAAAAAATTCAACAATTGTCAACATTTAAAAACAGAAATCAAAAATCAACAATAGAGCTAAATTAAATTTGAAATAGTGTAGTGTGTTGATAAATCTAAATATGAATATACTACAATTATTACTAATAGATAAGTTAATGACCAAAAGGTCATGTAAACTAGATAGCAACTTTCGTACCTATTATTGTTTTAGTAAAATTTGGCAGACAGAAGAGAGAACAAATAACAGTAATGAGGTAATGCGCTTGATGGACTAGATATGTAAGTACTTACTACTGTAGATACATAGTACCGTAGATGCGTAAATCACCGTAGATATGTGTATACACTAGATACATAAGTACATAAGTACATAAGTATCAACACATTTAACACATACATATGTGTTTCCCCATATTAATGTTTGTTATTAGACCCCCCTGTTTACCCCCCCTGGTGACTCTGATATTTACTGTTTAATGTTTACTGTTTAATATCATTCGTACTCTCTTGGCAACCTCTTCCCTCTTCCCCCTAACTCTCATCTCCTGCTGACTTTGCTGTTCAATTATTAATACTATATCATACTGTATGGGTTATATCCCATACCCCCATTTATCATTGTACCCCCAATCTACCCCACTCTACCACTCTTCTTCCATATCCTCTTGACCTTTACCCCCTTGTCAACCCCCCCTCCCATGTCAACTCTCCTGCTTATAATCATTGATTTTCTGCCCCCCACCTCATGTGTATTCTTATATCCTAAATATTACCCCCCATTGAACCTTTTCAACACCCTTACTTCCTATTTGGCTTCCCACCTGTCCCTCTCTGACATGCCCCCACTTTTATGTGTTATCTGTATCATTTTACTATTATACTAGTACAAATTTTATTTTATTCACCCTTTACCCTATGTTCTGGTTGCTGTCCTCTGCATCGTGTACTTTCCTACAGTGCAGTATATGTGGTATTTTTCTTGACCATGTGCTCTATTGTATGATATATTTTTACTCTATTGTATCTGATATACCTATAACACCCATTCTTCTAAAACATGTTCCTTTTCTCTAATCACCAATCTCCTGTAATCTTTCATCTGTGCTCTTCCCTCCATATACACAGCACACTTTATTTTATGAAAAAACATCTACTATATAATATATTAGTGTACCCTTACATACACTCTAATAATTGATAACAAATAAAAATAAATTGAAATTAAATAATACCTCTGCTTGGAATTATTGGGTAAAAAACTCGAAAATGTCGAAAGTTAAGGTCACATCTTGAGTAAGCCTATGTTTGAATAGTCTATGGGGTAGTACTCATCAGGAGCTTCACTAAACAGGAATTTAAATTTTGAAATTACTATTCAGTCCAAAGTTTTGGTGCTTTGAAGATTCTCATTTTAGAGATTGATTTTCTAAAATACCAGGTAAAAGATGGTACTCAAATCGAATTTGGACCAAAAATAGTGTCTTTGTGAAAATCAGACACTTTTTTTTTGGGGGGGTACAGATACCTGTATGATGGGGCAATAGTAAAGTTATTTTTTATTTCATCATGGTGAAGAAAATCTCTAATTTATGATAATAAACTGCATGTAGATATTTTTATCATATGTAGAAGTGGTAGTTAAAGACCACAGAACAAAACAAATGATAATAATGGGTAAATTTGAAGGGTGGTTTAGTTTAAGTTGTAAAACATCTTGTTGTCAGCAAGGAATATTTAGGTTCAACCCCCCCCACCCATGTACCTGTAGCATGTCTTTGATTCCCAGAGAGAGCCAATGGTTGGCAGCACATGAATAATTGTTAGCAATCATGGGTTCAATCCCCTCAAGCCATGTACTGTAGAAAAAAGTTTGACTAAATCCCAAGGAAGACATCAAGTCCCAGACAAAAAAAATATTAGAAGAATAAATTATTGATACGAAAGATTGTGGGTTAAATCCCCACCCCTGCAGCATGGGTTCGATTCCCAGAGAGATGGTTGGTGGCACTGGAAGACTTAGTACAAAGAATATGGCTTCAATCCCCACAAGCCATATATAATTTGATAACAAATCCTAAGGAAGACGCTGTTAGAGTCCCAGAGTAAATGGTTTCTAGTCCAAGAGAAAAAAAAATACAGATAAAAACTTATGAAGTCCTGCCATGGAGGGTTGGAGTCCTTTAGCGGTCTCATCATTTGGTAGTGGAGAATTGATAAGGTTGAAACTTTGTCAGATTCACAGGATGCTTGGATTGGATGTTAATTATGTGGTGGAGGAACAGAAATGGATTGTCATGAAAATGGCTGGAATGGATATTAGGTTGTTGATGCAAAGACCCCCATAGTATATCTGGGGAGTCGTGTATCCAAGTTGGTAGCACAAGCTTCCAATTTCAACTGGACGGAGACCTTCAGGTACTAGTACTATACAGTGATGACAACTAAAATCAAACTAACAAAAAATAGATGGGTAAATTTGAAGAAATTTTGATTAAAAAAAATGCGGTGATGAAAACATGTACGTTGGAATAGTATTTGTTTTGTAACTGAACACATTTTTGAGATTTGGTACCCATTAATATCGGCACTAGGAAAATGTATCTTATAGTAGCAACTAGTGTCACTGGATAAATTATTAGTTAAAATTAGACGATCTCTAGAGGTAATACTTAAATTTAGCTAGTTGTGATTACACAGTAACTTAAGGAAAGATATAGTCTTAAAGTAATACGATATAATTCACATGCCGGCATAGCCTCGTAGTAGGAGGTATGATGCTATCACATTCTCAAACAAATAAAAGTAGGAAGTATCGCCTGGGACAAAAAACTATTACTGGTACAAGTATTCCTCGCAAGATTAGTCCTCCGGGATTTGGCGAGAGCACCTGCGATTTTTGTTGGGCGTCTGTGCCGGGCCTCTTGGCTACCGGTTGTCGCGATCGACTCGCGACGCACGAAAACTGTTAGATCCATCCCCTGTCTCAGGTCAGGTTATGAGACAAAGCCTTCATCACCGCTCATCGCAAAATAATTAAAATATGAGAGACACTCTGTCCATACAATATCTCATCAATCTCGGATCGCCACCCACTCAAGCCGCAAAAGTTGACGTCCGTACCGTACACCGTACAGTACACAAGTAGGTCTATCCCCTCTAAGGTTCCTACAGTTGCTCATTCGATCTCCCACCGCGCCGAGAAACCCAGCCATTCCGGTCCAGAGGAGACAAACATCCAACTCGCGGTCGGGCTCATCCACCCCAATGACATGCTCAGACGCATCTTCTTGACAAACTGCAATTCCTCCAATATTTGCAAACTTCTTGGTCGACGAGTCGTCAATACAAGTGCGGTAACTGCATCACCGACCGCTCGTGATACATCAACTCTAGCGTTCACACGCATCGGCGCAACTTTGAATCTGTCTGCGAGGCACCCTCGATCATCCCTGATTGCAATTAGAAAAACAACAACGCCGGCCAATAATATGTCGTCTTCGACATCGACGCCCGCGGCACCTTCCCCGTCGGGGGATGTGGCCATGCCCTCCTTGCCGCCACCCTCGTCCGAACCGAAAAAAGAAGAAGAAACACCGGCAACAACAGCGACGACGGCGGCAACTACCACCACCGAAGATGCGGCGCCCGAGGATGCAGTGCCCGATGGCTACGAACGCATTCGCGAGGGTCAAATCAGCATGCTCTACCCCAAAATCGAGAACTCCGTCTTTTACAACCCCGTACAGGTGCAGAACCGGGACCTGTCGGCCTTCATGATCGGCCTGTACGCCGAACGTCGAGCGGAGCGCATGTGGACGACCAAAAAGAGGAAGGAGGTTCGTGCCGAACTTCGCGACGAGATCCGGGAGGCGGAAAGAGGCTCGAAGGCGAAGGAGGTACGAAAAGCCCGACTGGCCGAGCTGGAACTACAGATTGACGAACGCATCTCCGCAGCCAAGAAAGAGGTAAACTTTGTTGACGAGGTTGCCAAGTCGTCGCAAACCGCTGATGGTTTGTCCGTGCTGGACGCATTGGCGGCTTCGGGCCTACGGTCCCTGCGGTTCTGGAAGGAGATTCCAGGCGTGAGGACTGTTGTGATTAACGATATGGATCCCGCGGCGGTGGAGATGGCGAAGGAGAACGTGGAGAGGAACGGGTTCAAGGACGACTTGGTAAAGGACGACGACAATTATGTGGCTACTGCCCCCAATGCTGTGGTATCGAAAGAGACGGACGAAAAGGAAGGCGACGCGCAAACAACACTGAAGGAGAGCGACGTGCGTCCCCGCGGAATACAGATTCTATGCGGAGACGCCACGCACGAAATGTACGTCTCCCGCCGCTCCCCGACTCTGCGCCAACGCGATTGGAATCCCACCCACAACCACCAAAAACCGCAGTATGACGTCATTGATCTCGATCCCTACGGCAGTGCCGCACCGTTCGTCGACGCAGCCGTTCAGAGCGTAGTGAACGGAGGAATGCTCGCCGTGACGTGCACGGACATGGGTACGTAGTCTGTTATAATGAAGGACATCTAGCGCGTCCTTGGTTGGGTCGGATTTGGCATTGACCGTTTTATTCTCACACCTGTTATTTATGTTTGCGACAACAACTTTAGCCGCGTTGGGGGGAAGTCACCCAGAGACGTGTTACGGACGTTACGCTGGTTTTCCGATTCAGAGGGCGGGGTATTTGCAGGAGCTGGCGCTGAGGATATTGCTGTATGAGCTCAGTGTCGCTGCGGCGCGGTACGGACGGACGATTCGACCTATTCTGAGCGTGGGTATGGCGTTTTACGTACGGGTGTTCGTGGAAGTTTACGACGACAAGGCAGGGGTGAGTTCCGCACTAGATGGATTGTAACTACACCTTGTTTACTTGGCTTCCGGCTGATGGGCCTACTCCTGCTTGATTTTTTTCTCTGTGCTTTACCTCTCACGCCGATACTCCCCGCGAATCGCTCCTCCACCACTCGTTCGTGTCAACCACTACGAACGTTGCATAATAACTCGTCGCGCGGCCCCGCAGGTGAACGATCTCTCGTTGAAGCACGGTCTTGTCCACCAATCGACCCAATGCTCCACCTTCCACGTCGTACCCATCGGCAAAATTGGCACCTCCACGAAGTCCAAAAACGTCTACAAAAACGGTCGTGGTCCCTCCGAATTCGACGAACCCGTTTGCGGCGAAACGTCCGCGCCGTACAAGATCGCCGGACCGTGCTGGACCGGTCCCCTCCACGACGTGGACATCGTCACCGGTGCCGTGGCGCGATTGGAATCGGCGGCCAAGAACGAAGGCTCGGACCCGGGAGGCGGCGTGCCGCGATACCCGCTGCATACGGCCGAGAACATTCACGGCCTGCTCGTGTCCGTCAGTGAGGAACTGCCGGATGTGCCTCTGTACCACGTCCTTCCTTCTCTTTGCAGTGCTGTGAACAGCACCACGGTGCCCATGGCTAAATTCCGAGCAGCGATTGTGAACGCGGGGTACCGTATCAGTTCGTACCACAAGGAACCACAGGCGGTGAAGACGGACGCTCCAAATTACGTTGTGTGGGACATCATTCGGGCGTGGTGCAAGGAAAATCCGCCCGCGCAGAAAAAGGCGAAGAAGTCGCATGGAAAATCGAAACCTTCGAATAAAACTGGCGATTCCGCAGCGGCAGAAGGGTCCGGAAACAAAAACGGAGATTTGAATACCGTGGCCAATAAAATTCTCACCAAAGAATTTCGCACCGAAGTTGATTTTACAATACCCAAAGGTTTAATGGAAAAGAAGAAAGCGAGGAGGTTTCCCCGGAACCCGGAAGCCCATTGGGGACCGAAAAAGGCTGCTTCCGGAAAGAACAAACGGAAACCTGAATCTGGCGATGATGAAGTTTCAGGGGAACCCGATGCGAAAGTAACAAGGACTTAATTTCAAGGGTAACTTCTATTCTGCATGTTCTCATACTCTTAAAAACTAAGCAAAGATCTATAACACGATTCGCATATTTAAGAAAGAAAGCACCCCGTGAGTCATGGGTCTGTGGGCGTTGGTGGTCCTGTCCGGTGATTGCTGCAATACCCGCTCGGAGCGTGATCCAAAGGTCCATGGATCTTCGTGAGTGATTAAAAAAGTACTTCGATGAAGGCTGAGAGAAGTGCCTGGATGTCCGTGGGCACGCATTTATTTAGATGGAGGGTTGTTTTGATGTCCTGCTTTTGGTGGAGGTGGACGACAACGACGAATAGGACAGCGAATAGAGTGTGATACAGGTTCAGCGGCGCCGTTGCCGATCTCTTTATGACTTTAAACGATACATAGCACAGATTGATTTCAATCAGTGCATTATGCTAGATGGATTAATTATCGCTCTCTTGGCCTTATACAATAGACAAGAGCACGCCGGTATGTCGTGGAGACTTCGAGGAGAGAACAAATACGCGTCCTCAAAAGAGGGTTACGGTCATTGAAAGAAAACATTATAGGGTATTTGTTGTAAACTGTGCACTGTCTCGAATAGACCTCTTACAGACCCGGTACTGTAGCAACTACAGTCCCCGGTGGATACTAGTAGGAATGATACAATCAAAATCGGGATAATTATTGATTGTTGGAGAAGAGAGATAAACGATGACTTCACAAAGAGTAGTTGAATTGCTATGAAATCAATGAACAACGAAATGAGTCTGATCGTGAGAAGTGTCTTTTGAATGATGCTTGGTATTAAATAGATAATAGCTAGCACCTTTTTTTCTAAAATGAAAGTACAAGTGACAACAACATATGTGCAATTTATGCATTTTCGCTTCAAGCAAAGTGGACAATGACCCATTATGATTTTAAACATCTTACAGGAACGCCATAGCAGACGGGGGCACTTCCGACAATGTAACGAAGTTTGCACGCTGATCGTGCACTCGCAACGCATTGGGCTAAAGAAGGACCCTCATCATTAGTCTCATTCGAGCCGAAAAAGTTCTCCATTAGGGAAAGGCAGTACCTATCGATATCCCTGTCAGAAACGTCCCAGAGGTTTCCAACAACGCAGGGTGCACCTGCGCAAAGGTAGGAAAGAGCCGTGCCTTCAGGTTCATAAATTATTGGATAGACATGCTGACCACTGTTGTCTTTTGGGACATTGACGGATCGGAGTTTACCGCTGCTGCATCCCATGAGGACAAGCGACGACCGGCACTTGCGGCGCTCAGGGCGGTTCGAGATCAGACTTGAATCATGATCGTCATCGTTCATTGACAGATCATTTCCTAAAACAAGCTCCTCAATTTGGGCTCTTGAAAAAGTTTTTTCGCCGCCTCCATGGCCAGCATATAAAAACAACCCGCATTCCTGAGTCAGCGAATGTACCATGAAGTCTTGGGTGGGACATTTACCAGTGACACCTTCCCACTTCCATCTATTCTTCTTTGCAATAGAATCGAGGGCTGGTTTTACTGTCAGTGCTGTAGCTTCCAGATTTGCCTCGGGATCTATGACAAAACTCACGTGTTTGGGACACACGGCAGGGATTCCATCTGATTGTGAAGAACTTGCGTCGAGCATACCTGAAAGCGCGAATGGAATGGAAGGGACTCGCGTGACCGTCTTGCTAGCAAACATGCTCATTCCTTCAAAAGGAAGCCTGTGCAAGCTTTCATCGAGGATGAGAATTGTACATACATCTCTTGAGCACGACGTCTCTTCTAGAAGAGAACCCAGATCCACCCTTAACGACCTTTCTACATCAGGGTAATTTGGTGATGTATTTAGATCGGTGTCATTGTTTTGCGCCTGATAAGAACTTTGCATTTCTGTAAGAAGGCACTCGATTAGCTCAGCTTTCCGCATTTTCCTGGTAATCTTGCCATCAATGTCGTACTCTTCTAAACACTCTTTTATTTTGGCCACTGTCAGTTTCTTCAACTTGTCTCTCTCGCCTTCTTCGTCAAACTCATCACGTGTGGCGCTTTCTTCTGTGATATTACAAGCCTCTTCAAATCTTGACCACAAGTTTCCACTCCCCACCATGGCGGAGGCCTCAGAACACTCATCATCAGAAGGGGCGAGCTTTGGTTCAATAAGCTGCCGTATCAGCTCGTGGCCAAAGTATTCTTTTTCCGCATGCTCCATCAGTGCTTGCAACTCCTTGTCGAAGGCACGCCGCTCACTCCACCACTTTTGTTTGGATTCTTTATCATCGAGTAAGCCATTACGGGCGTCTTTTGATGTTCCGCTCAGATGATGCTGACTTCGATGGATGATATCATCGAGCGGGTTGAGAAGCTCGGAATGAATACGTGCAACCGAAGAATTTCTCCCAAAGCCCGAAAAAATACACACTGTCGCAAATTTAGCTACAGTCCCTCCTCCTTTGCTCGGACTGGTTCTAAGAGAAGATACGAGAAGGTCCCCGGTTGGGCAAATAGCAAGTGCTACCATACTCCAATTTGCAGGAATCAATGTAGCAGATGTATCAAGAAGATCGCATAATGCCTTCTGTCTTGCACCAATATCGGAAATTCCAACATCAAGTGCAGCAAATACCTCCTCGGCCTTTTTGGAAGAAAACAGAGAACTCTGTACTTCACCCGTCTGCATTTCGTCAACACTTGCCGAAAAAATATCGCGAACATAGTTGCGGGCAGAGCCACCAATTGAAGTATGAACCAAAGATCCAGCAGAAAGCCCGGGCTCCGACGATGATGTCTCTGGACCTGTGACCAACGCAAGACATCTCAATATATCTTTCGTCATTGGATCAGATGCTGGAGCTGCATGCGATGCGGCGGAGCGAAAGTGGTCCCTTGCTTCGGGTAGAAACGATAATCGATTGCCCTGTTCTCCAACACACGTATTCTTGCACTTATCATCGTCTCCGAACACAGAATGATCTTTCCAAAGAGAGTAAAGCTCCCCACTCTTCCTTGCTGCATCGAGAGCATTCATACCGAGATGATAGTACGCTTCCGCGCGACAAGCAGATCTTTCAATTACTCCGTTTTCGGAGTCACGCACGGCAATTTCGTTGAGCAAGTCCTTACTTGAGTCGTCAAGACTTCTTGGGATTTCATGCATTGCACGGTTCCTTTTTAATAGCACCTCCATCTCGGTAGCTCTCGTGAATATTTCCAACGGGACAATGGTATCGTCGCCTGTTGAGGTCACTCTGGAGCTCAAATTCTTCGATGCCGCGTGTATCTGATGAATATAAGAAAGCGACAAATCCTTCATTTCTGGAACTCTACTGATAACGTCAAAATCTACAGCGGTTTTAGAGACGAAAGAAAAAATGTAGGTAAGAAGCGGAAGTGTTACAGGAAACAAAAAGTCGGAGCGCAAATTTATCAACAACTCACAAGCTATACTATTCTGTAATTCGCTGATAGCTCTGTGAAGACATTGGGGTACGCCGGCTCCAATATCCAGCGTGGATGAAAATTCGCCGTTGCTGAAAGGTCCTGCTATTGTTTGATCTAGAGAAAGGGATCGAGATTTGATCACCATGAGAGATCTCAAATAAAAGGTAGATCTATCGAGAGATTCGCGCCTTTCCTCAAGATCCGAATGCAAGTCATCGATTTGAATGCAAGATGGGTTCGAATGATCGGTGGTAATTTTCTGCCGGATCACGGCGAGCATCGCAAAGTCCTCCGCCTTCCTCCGAATGCCCAGAAGCGAGTACGACACAGCCAAGCGCTCGAAGCAGGCGACATGCATGTCGTCGAGTTGGGAGAAAATGTCCGCAAGAAGTACTTCGGAGTTTTTGTCGCGGGAGAGGACGAGACGTATGAACCTTTGTGTGTTTCGGCATTCGCAGCGACACCACTGGATGCACTGGATTGCAACTTCGGGCATTGCTGCAGCGATGGCAATTTTAGCGGCAAGCAAAAGGATCATTGGGACAAGGGCCAATAACTTGACGACAACCGTGTCGTTTTCGACGGAATTCGAAGATTCGTGAAGGGTTGCAATTTGTTGCACCGCTTCCGCAAGCGTTCGAATCAGTTCGTAAAAACGACTGACGAGACACGAACTCCAATGTTGGTTTGTCGTCATCATTTCGTTCAGTATGGAGATCATCTGAGCAAAGCATTGTGAATTTGATTCGATCGTAGAGTCGGGAATATCGATCGACTCGGTTGCGAGGACTTGCATCGTAGAACGCATTGCCATCCCGACATCGGGACCACTACCGGCAAGGCCTGCGCTTTCGAACAAGAAGGGAGCCGCATCTTCGAAATTTGACGCTGTCAACAGGCACGAGAAGATGGCATCGGTGAAGTTATGGGATTGGACGCACACCCTTTGGAGCAGGACGCAGACATTGGACGTGGAGATGGGATCTCCGATGGAGCAGAATCTGAATTGCAATCTCGTGAGTGTTTTTATCAAGGATGAGCTCACTTGACGAGGCAGGTCTACGCCGCCGCTTTGAAGAATGAGGTCTGAGGCATGTCTGCAGATCTTTAGCACCGAAAGGTACTTATCGATGATGCAGAGTGCTTTCGAGGTCTTCTCGACAGTGTTGTCGGGATATTCGACCATGTCCACATTTTTGGATTCCCGAAGATCGTTGTTGCAAGTCATGATTAAATGTTCGTTCATAATGGCCATTGAAAACTCGATGGCGGCACGCTGAGTTACCACGGTGACGTCACAAGACGCCGCTTCATTGCCGAGCGATTCCCCTCCGAGTTCCAACCGAGAACATGTCGTTCGAAGAAGCTGCCGCTCTTTCCGACCAATCACTTCTTCTCCATCTGTTGTTTCTTGTGAAGAAGACCGCGACGACGGAAAGAACGAGCAGCACCGCGACGAGGGCCTCAGATGCGCCGCCGATGCCACATACAACGAAGAAACGAGCGACTGTATGGTCGCTGGTGGCATTTGGTCCCGACATCGGACTTGGATGTCGTTCAAAAAGTGCCGCTGTTCCTCCATGAGTTGCGATGCGACCGCCTCCGTTGCACCACCATCACCATCGTTGTCGTCGTCCTGGAGGTACAGAGTTCTGACCAACCTGGACGTGCTTGCAATCAACTCCCTGCATGCTTCGGCTATCAGCAACATGGGTAGATCTTCGTTCCGGTCACGACCGAAGAGCATGGATTGAAAAAGACTCGAGAGGCTTATTCTTCGGTGATGCCCACGATTATTGCCCTTCTCCGAAAAGAAGTCGCGGCCGATAAGTGCATCGTCCAGAACCTGCTTGAGCGAATCGCTCTTTCGAACAAATCCAACTCCTTCTTCGCCCACCACCGCAGTACCGTCCTTCGTCGAATTCATTAGCATGCCATCGGCACAGGCTCGGACGAGCTTGTTCGTAATGACCAAGAGATTGTTCGAACGAAGAATAGACCGACCACCACCGTCATCATCATCATGAAGGAGCTTGGGATTGCGAATAAATTCCCCGGGACGGAGTAGAATCGCCGTCGATGCCGAGTCGATGACATGAGTACTTGCATCATCGTCATCTCCTCCTCGTGACGAATCATCGTCACGCTGCTGCTTCCGCAGTGCGTCGCTACTTTCCTTCAAAAAACTCCATCCGGCCAATGCCAGTGCCGCGCAGGACTCTTCCGCCGTAGTGCTCTCTTTTGCCATCCTTCTCTCCCTACTGTCGCCACCGACACCATCCACCGTCATCGCCATCGTCGATCCGAGCAGGGCGGTGGACAAAAGCATGTAACGATTGCACAATTGATATTTCCGGAACGGTGCTTCGACCATGTTTTGCGAATGCTTCGCCAGAAACAAAAACAATTCCGAGGCATAGACTTGGGGCAGGATTGACGGCACTGTTTCCTGCCACGCCGCCGTTATGACATTGCATTTTTGACAAAAACGTTAGAAACACGTTCGTGAGAAATAAAAAAGGATAAAATATGGACTCATGATATGGACACGTAATATGGACATATGATATGAACACATGGTATGGACATGGTATGGACACATGATATTAACACAATAAATGGAAACATGGTCCATATCATGCATTCAAAATAATGTGAGCTCGTACCTTCCTATCGAATCGTCGTTTGCCCACAAACGTAATAGTCTACATATTATTTTGCCAGGATGGGCCGTTCAAAATGAGCAAAAATAGCGAAAAATGTGTGAGCTGACATGGGCTTGCACTTGTACAAACACGATCATCAAGCAATGTGATACAAATCTGTTGATAATACAGCTCTAGCTGTTCTATCGATGGCCCGGTGTAAGATAGCTCTGGCGCGTAGCAGCTTTTCGTATCTACGATTATCATCATCATCCTGGACACCACACGGCCCAATGTGTAAGGTATGTTCTCACCTGAGCCACAACTCGAACCGACGAAGAATCTTTGCCATCGATCATTATTGCATCACCACCCCCGCCATCATCGCCATCCCTACCACGACGACGACGCAGGACGAACGAATCCATAACCTCAAACGAACGTCGCAAGAAGTCATCCGCCTCCACATCGTAATCCCTCTCGCAGTGATCGTCGTCCAAAAGGCAGCGTTCGTACGCCACATCCAGCACGGCTCCCGCCCTGGCGTAGTTCTCGGCGGCCGACAGCCGATAGTCCCTACTTTTCTTCCGTGAAGAGGAGGAGGACATCTCCTGCTGCTCCCGATCTTTCGAAGCAGCAGTCGTCGTTGACGAACAACAAAGCCGAGCAATACCTTCCTCCAAGGGAGCGAGACATCGTCCCAAAACGTACGCCACGGCAGAAACGTACGATTCCTTGTTGGAAGGATGAGACGACGAGCGGTCGTAGTCCGCCAAACTCACGCCGGAATCATCGTTTTCGTGGTTGTGGTTGTGACGACGTCCCGCGAGCATGGTTTCGGCCGCAAAATCGTGGAGTTCGAGAAAGGCGAGCATGGATCGGGATCTAATTTTGCTGGTGAGCGACGGTGGTTCACTGGTGTGGTTGTTGTTGTTATTGGTACCGCGATTGCTGGTGCTGCGACCACCGACGGTGGTGGTGGCACTGGTAGTGTCTTTGTGGCGGTCGTGGTCGCTGCTGTTGCTGTTGCGGAGGACGATACTCTCAAAGACGGAGGTGATCGCTTCGACGTCCTCGAACGAGGAGACAGAGAAAGGAGTACCACCAGGGACTGACAAAGAACAATGACTCGGATTGCGCGATAGAACGACACGGGCTCGTAGGACTAAAAGGACGACGGCGTACGTTGCCGAACCGACCATCGATTCCAATTCCGTACCACCGATCCCTTCGAGGAGCGCGGTGTTGTTTGGCGACCGCGAAGACGACTTCGTCATCATCGACATCATCGACCGCGACAGACCGTCCTGCACCGCACTTTTGTCCGCCACACCCAAGAGCCGCCATCGGTGGATGGATTTGTACGTGCAGTACTCGAAGTACGACGGTGGGATCCTCTGCATTCCCATCGTCGTCTTTTTTGCCGTTGCCTCGCGTCGGGATTGAGACGAGAACGATGCCATCGCCGCTCCTGCTAAATCATCGAGCTCCCTTCCCAAGCCATCGTGAAACCGCAGTAGGGCCTCGCGGTTGTGGACGTCGTCGTCGTCGCACTTCTTCCTGGACGACTCGGACTCGATGGAACTGGTGCCACCACCACGACTACCTGTGACACTGCCACCGCCGCCGCCACTTGGGAGGAGCGCCGTCTTTTTGGCAAAGATTCCCACGGATTTCATGGCGTACGAAGCTGCCCGATCGAACAGGGCACGCACATTCTCCAAAAGAGTGCTGTCGGTCATTGGATCTGGCGAAGAGGAGCGACGCTGACGCTCGAAAGGAAGCCGCAAGCACCGCAGCAAGGAGAAGATGGCCGTGCGTTGGAGTGCGAGGCAGCTCCTTCGTAGCGATGTCGAATACGACGACAATGATACCGACGACGACGATGATGGTGATGACGTTGATGGGATGGAATCACAAACATCCTCCACCTGCCGAGCGACGTCCCAAAGGGTACGAAACACTTTTTTGGCACCGTCCAAAAAGGCGCTCGTATCGATTTGAATTTTGGAGGAGGCATTGTCGTTGTCGAACAATGGTAGCAGTAGCATCGACTCGACGCAGGGAACCGCCACGCGGGATATGATTCTGCAGAATGCGGGTCCGTCGTCGTCGTTCTTTTCGCCGTTCTTCTTCTCGTCGTTGTCCATCGTAGCATCGCACCCCCGCCTCCGTTGTCGTCGGTTTCGTCGTCCCCCCGTACAGGCCTCGTCGACAACTTCGGTGACGAAGGCGAATTCATTCTGTATTTTCCACCGGTGGTTACCATTGCCGCTCGAGCCGTCAATCCTCCGTCGCTCTCCTTTCGTCGCTGCTGCTCCTTTTGCGGCTTCCACTGCTGCCGATACTATAGCTGCTCCTTCCTCCCTCACGACAAGAAGCGACAGTATTGCCAACGACGACGATGCCGACAACGAGCTTTCAAATGCAATTTTGATCATTTGTTTCCGGGGGAAGAGCAATTCTCCGGCAGCTGCATCCGCACCACCTTTGTCGTTTGCTTCGGAGCCGTCGATACCGATGTTGTTCGTGTCTTTGAAACGGAGGACGGGGACCATATTGGCGTCCCAGTAGTCACCATCACCATCACCATCACCGCCATCAACGGCGAAGCCCGGCCGACGAAAAGAGCGTAGCATGTATCCCAAAGCCTCGTACGCCGCCAGGCACAGCGCGGCGTAGTCGAGGATGATGACGCCATTGTCGTCGGAAGAAGATGACGCCGCACGACACGATGGGTTTGCGGCTGCACGACACTCGTCTCCTGCGGACACCGCGGCACGGTACAGCAGCTTGACCACCGCCACAGCCTGTCGCGAGGTCGACGAAGAGGATGAAGAAGTTCCTTTGCCACCGCTGTCTTTAGGGGCAAAGATGCCGCTGGCATCGGCGGCATACACGGGAGCCACGGCCCGGAGGGCATGGACGGCTACCCGAAGCAGCGCGAGTGCGACACCCCCACTTTCACTTCCACTGGAACTTCGTTTCGCAAACTCCTTGGAGGAAAGCGTCCTCAAGCACCACTTGGAAGCGTGGACGAGCGTCGAGGCATTCTCCTCCAGCAGCAGGGCACCGTCGATTATGCTGCCTCCACCGCCGCCAACTCCTTTGCCATTTTTGCGTTTGTCTCCACCACCGCCGCCGCCGCCGCCGTAGCCGCTACTCAAGCTCGCGAAGGACGCACGAGAAACGTACTCGACGAGGTTCGAATCACGACAAAGCTTGGAAACATATCGTGCATCGTTGTCGCCACCTGTTTTGCCACTGCCGCTGCTGCTTTTGTTGCTGTCGAGAAGGGAGGAGGCATCGAGGACATTCAGCGCTGCTCCCAATGCGAGGAGGGTGGCATTGCTGTTGCTATTACCCCTTTTGGAGTTGGAAGATGCCATGGAGATGATATCATCGCAGGTGGCAGTTCTAGTGGTAGCGGTCGAAGAAGAATCATCATCAGCATCAATGCCCACGTCGTCGTCATCGTCGAAATGAAGGGGCGGGAAAGCCTCGTCCTCACTAAATCGTTCTGTTAAAATCCTAGTTGTTTCCCGACTAACACCTCCACCATCGTTGCCGTTGTCGTTTCCACCGACATGCTCGTCATTTCCTTCCTCGTGCTCATCGCCGTGTTGTGACGCATCATCGTCGTCGTCAACGTCAACGTACTCGGCATGGGAATTTTCGGCAATGTCCGCCATTCGTCGCACGTTGTTCATACGGGCCTTGCGGGGTGCTTTGGCGGAGCGACGATGATGATCCGTGACGGGCGTGAAGAGATCGTTGCTGTCTTTGTTGTTGTCTTGTTTGTCAGTGTTGCCACTGGTTTTGTCAGTGTTGCCGCTGGTTTTCGCGACGTGATTATCAACGTTTTCTTTCTCGTCCAGGAAGAAGGACACGACCTTGTTTCTCGATGATGATGATGATGATGATGCAGGCTTCGTCGGCGGCTCCACGTCGTTTGTCGTTGCTTCCAATGACAATGAAGACAATGATGCTGCAATGACAGCACCGTTCTTGTCCTCACCACCACGTCGCTTACTAGTACCGGTGGTGGATCCGCCGGTCTTCTTTTTGGCGACCGCCGACGATGACGTCGTCGAAGAAGAAGACGACGCCCTGCTAGCACTCCTGCTGCGGCTGCTACCATCATCACCACCAGCGCCAGTAGCAACGACCGGCGGTGGCGTTCTTCCCTTCTTCCCGGGAGTGCGATACGCAGACAAGTCCCGACCTCCACCACCGCCACCGCCACCGCCACCACCATCATTACCGGAAAAGTTAAAGCCAGACGCATCATCATCCTCATTGTCGTAGCCTTCGTCAATCATGGCAGGCGTCGTCGTTCGGTGGCGCCGCCTGCCACTCTTGACCGACGACGTTGGTGGAAGTACGGAAGCTGACGCTGTTGTTGTTGATGTGGATGTGGATGTTGGTTTCGTTCGTCGTTTCGTCGTACTCGTCGATCCTGCCGCTTCCTTCTTCTTCTTGGCCGGTGTCGCGTACGTAAAGACATGTCCGGCGCGGGACGACGACGACGACAACAATGACGAGGATGATTTGGCGGGAGTTCTCATCGGCGCCGTCTTCGACGAAAAAGCAAATTCATCATCGTCCATCGTCGGAAGCATCGATGACGACGACTGATAGCCACTCGTACCGTCGTTGGAGTCACCGTAGTCCTCGGAATCGTGGTTCCGTCGGGGGGCGCGACGGGAGGAAGTACTCGATGCCGGTGCGGCGGCTGCCTTGATGCGCCTGCGCGATGGTCGGGGTGTGGTTCGGGGCAGCGGGGGGTCTTCCCCCGTGGTGGTGGTTGACGATGACGGTGGTTTCGCCTTTTTTCTTTTGGTTGCGGAGGGGGCAACTGCCGCTGCTGCTACTGCTGCCATTGTGACGACGAGAGGCGCTGCGGCTCTGTGGGCCTCGGAGAAAGAAGTGAATTCAGTAAGACTGGCGAAATGACGCAATGGTGCCAAGCATCAACGACAGTCGAATTTGCCTAGAATCGATCAGTAGTTTCAGTTGATAAATTGTGCGGAGGTGCTGGTAAAGATAGATTGAGCCAGAGTGGAGGATGAATGTCCGCAGGGTCGCGCGACGCTGAGGGGCAGAGGGGGCGGGGGTCAAGGGGCTATGTTTCTGATGGTGTTGGTTCAGAATGCGTGGACGCACACGGCACAGAGAAGCGCGAAAAGAAAACCAAATTACATGTACGACACGCTAAAAGGTATATTTATGTCACTTCTACTCAAAATGATGTCTAAAAAAAAACACTTTCAGAATCAGCCTTATTAGCACCTAAGCATAATATATAAATACCTGTACTTGTAATTGTACCTGGTACCAGGTGGGTAGAGGAGGAGTGAAGTAAGTAGGAACATATTGTAGAGTAGAGTCTACCAGATTCACATCTTTTCTTATTATTTTTAATTTACTGCACATAAATACAGCATATATATATACCAAAATGGTACCAAGGGTTGGACTAGACTAGATGTACAGTGTTATAACTAAGAAAA
>JALLOR010000003.1:0-18459 GCA_036939395.1 Porosira glacialis
TCTTATTGAAAGTCAAATGGTATTGGATATTGGAGGTTTCTGAATCCACAACCCCCAGTACTACTGTAAAATATGATAAAAGATTTCACTATTTAAAAAAAGGACCACATTGGGTCATTGACCACTAGGTATTCACCCATAATTTATTTTACAGAACACAATACTAAAATAGTATACATCATAATTTCTGTAAAGTGGCCTAGTCCAGTATTTTTTCTCTATTCTATGTTGAGAATTGAGGGGACTAAGGTACAAGCTGTCTTGCCTTTTATTTTAACAATGATACAGCCAAGTAATTTACAAAATTAATTTGTTTTTAGTCGTTATCAATATAGTACCTGGAGGTCACAACCAAAAAGGACACGGGAGCTCTCGCCACTGTGTTGGATACCCGACTTCCCAGATCATCTCCAGGGAAGAAATGAAGAAAGTCAGCCAACCATAGGCCGTCGGGTTTACTGTAACCATTCGGGATTCACCTGAAGTACACCGCAATCTGATGAACTAAGTGTCCTTTCTGATTACTGTATTAGTAGCCTATTGATACAGCGCCCTGGTGTACTAATCCACACATAAATACCACATAGTCTGGCGTTTTCCTCTGGCGCACTATTGATATGATCCTTTCCATTCTGAATGAGGAATGATAGGTCTTTTACAAGGTCCTTTACCTGGGATAGGAGGTGTTCCCGTTTCTTCCAGACGCGGTGAATCTTCGTGCCCCCAAAAACTTGGGAGCACCTAGAATGCCAGAGATTGAGGTTGAAGGTCGTGATATCCATGATAACCTTCACCATGATATGATTGTCATCCTTCTTCCCATCATCGCGTCTTTCCTCATTGAAAAATTCGGCCCAGTCCTTGATTATTTTACTTTGGAGAAAATTACTCCATCCCATTGTTGTTTGGTCATCAACCAGTGCTTGGGCCATGGCTGAGTGGTCACTTGGCGCACTGGGAGCGGTGTTGGATCCGAAGCACTTGATGCAATAGAGTACATAGTAGCGCTCAATGCTGTGGTCCCAATCCAGATTTATTGAGGCCTTGTTTGAGGTCAATCTTCCAGCCCTTGGTGATTCTGATCTGGCATTGGAGTACAGTATGTGTAAAATGGTTTACTCGATGTAATTACATACGGGGCTGTACAGGAGGCTGTCTAGCACCCCTGGTGGATATGATATATGTGTGGTGAGATGTATATAAATAGAGTTAGAGGTCCATATTGGTGTTATGTTGTTACAGTAATTTTTCAATAAGAGTTGATTATTGATAGTCTGTTTATTTTGTTGATTTTTTGTATTTTATTTCAGGAATCCAAATGAGAGGTATTTTAGGAATACAAGTGTAGCTTTCTTTCCTTTTTATTATTTACTATTCATATTACAATTGTGTTGTCTTTGAATTGTTGGAAAAGGACAGTATCTTTGTACATGAAATAAAGTGATAGATATTGGCAAGTTAGAATGTTATTTATTGGTATTGGGGGCACATTGCTTCTCCAGTAATTGTTTCTTACTTGTGTCACAAAGTTGAACGTTGAACGTGCTGTTTCCATTATTATTTCTAGAGCACTTCTATTAATACCATTACTGGTGTTTTTAATTTATGTATCTATTTATTTATTAGGTTTGATTCCAATCATTCTAGTATCTTTTTTGTGCGTGCTTGGTGTAAGCAGGTATGTCTATGTAAACTGCATTGTGCTGATGTGAAGATGTAGGTGTTAGGTTGGAGCAGGGATTAGTTTGTGACCATTTAGTGTGTGTTGGAGGTTGGCTTCATCACAGAGGTATTTTTTGATATTTCTGTGAATATTTTTAGATATGGCTAGTACTGTATCCGTTTGGATACACAGGACTGATATGATCCACAAATCGTTCCAACGATTGAATGTTGGATTTAGGAACTCGCAACAACTGGGTCACTTATAATTATTATTGTATTTAGCTGTTCGCTCGCAACCGAGCGGGAAAGTACCGTAGCTTTGAACCCTAAATATGAGCAGCAAATTATGACTAATATGTGTGTACGTGCGTGCGAACCGTAATATTACATTTTGTGCGCGTGTGTACAAGTTCTAAACTTTTATGTAACGCAGTTTATTACTTTTCACCCTCCCTCGGGAACGCTAATTTTGAAATTACACATACTGTAGGCTACCACTTAACAAACTTCTTTTGCAAGTAGACACGTGTATTTTCATCGAGCTTTTCAGTAAAGATAACAACAAGGAAGATTTCAATTGTTGTGTTCTGAATTAAGGATATAAAATGATGCTACTGTATTATGATGTGCTTACCGAGTTTTAGGTGTGAACTTTAACTCTGATGCAATTGTGTTGTCCTCCCAAACTTTGTTATGAAAGATATGGTGTTTAGCTTCAAGGTCAAATGTGATTCCAATCTTTTTCATCACATTAATGACATGGATTAAATCTCACGTAGACTGGAACACATCACATATCAATATATTCACTCTTGTACTTAGGGCAGTGTCAAGTTGGAGCTTGCTACACCAAGTTGTTGGGCATCCTGTGTATATGATGGCATATCATATTCATGTTCTAGAGAGGTAAGATTACAATGATGAGTGATAATTTTCATTCCACCCACCGAAAAATTCTGCACCAAAAAATCATTCAAAGTATAATTCATAATCAGGTTCGAATGACATGCCCTTGTCCTTTGTGTCCAATAAATATGTGCACTATGTATCTATTTGACTGATATTTCGTGAGAAATCTGTGGATGAATACTAAATCAAGTGCACTATTGAGTTGGCATTGTGATGTCAGGGAGAATTTTCCTTTGCCATTATTCCAGCATGATATTCAACGCTTAATACCTGCAAGTATATTATTGATCGGGTCATTTACAGTTGTGGTGTGGTTGGCAATAGGAGTGTCACTAACTCTAATCTACAGTTACAGTAGTTTAATGTTGGCCAATGTTGATTGCCTTTAGGATTCAAACTTACAAATAAGGTTTCATGGGGGAGGAGACACGGTCGAGTTTAGTACTTTACTTGCAACTCCTTAATATCATTCCATTGATCCTTCATCAGTATAGATGAAACCCTTAAACCAAGAAGTAAAGGCTTCGATAAAATATTTAGTAACCCTGTTTATTCTGCAAATTCCTGTTAGAAGTGAAATAATGGCCATGATCAGATTGATATCTTTTAGATTTTGAGAGCGTAACAATATGTCATATTGTACTCAGACTTCAGTATCATGTGGGTATGTTCTTTCAGCATGGATTGCAAACAAATGGCGCCACCGTGCTACTTTGATGTTTATTTAAATATATCAGATACAATTTTCTCCTTCTCAGTGGACAGTGGAAAGGGCCGCATGATTAAGACTAATATGGAGAGTTACACCAAAAGGTGGTATTTGTCTCATGGAATAGATGGACAGCTTCAAAGGTTTATTTTTGACCAGACAAATAAACAAATGAAGGTTTGGATCTTCAAAGAGATGCAACAACAAGACCATATCAAGAACTTTCTCCAACTATCACTCCAACACTATGTACTGTATTACCACACACACACACACTAATAATTGTGTGTTCAATGATACACGTCATCACACTATTCACAATATCAAAGTAACTCACACCATCCTTTGAGCACTTCAGAAATTACACACTTAGATTTTTGTGTATTAATCATACTCAATTTTAGTATCTTGAGTCTGATTTTTAGGCCTCATTGTACAGTGTACTGATTACTCAAGCTAGAGGCACATATAGTGAACACCTACTGTAATAGTTGGAACTTCTAAAGAGTCTCAAAAGAACAAGTAAAGGACGCCTACATTTGGAATTGCCACCAGATGAGAATTCCCACATCTGCCAGCTGAACGCCTAGATCAAAATAGCCGACACCATCTTCAGATAACTGCGAAAAAAGCAACCGCCAACTCCTAAGGAATCATCTAATCACAGATTTCTTTGACCGCCTTATACGGTAAGGGTCATAGTGGTGAATGATCGGCCCCTGAACTAAATCTGGGGAGTCAGATACCCATACATAGTGGTGGTGCATGAACCCACGTCCAAACAGGGCAGATACCCCTATTATATAGTGGTAACAACTAAATACATATTTACTTATTTTTCTTCCAAAGAGTCTTTTTTTCTTCCAAAGAGTCTCCAAAGTTCAAACACTGGTTTTGAGGGAAATATCCCACCCTAAAGACTAAATATTGAACAAAATGTGATCAAAGCAAAGACACATCTATCCCCTTTTATCATGTATCTCAAATGGTATCAGATCCTGTCTGATCAGAGCTAAAGTATCCAAATGTACTTGATGAGTGTTTGGTTTTGCAATAGTAACTTGGATGATAGCTTCCTCTTTAATTCAGACGAATCCCTTGTTGAGGCTCATGTGCATATGTCAAATGCCAATCAAAATAGGCAGCATACAAGTTCAAATCAGTAGTTCTGTACTCAAGAGATATCTTAATCACAAATGAACAAAACTCCTAAACGCATTACTCTATCTTCCATACGAATCATCATTCATAATGAATTGCATCACTGTATAACGCTTTATCACAATGATCTGTGTTTCTGGCATGGAGCCCTTCCACCAGGAGAATTTTCAAATAAAAAATGTATAAATTGACAGGCATAAAAAGATGAAGTATGTGAAATGATTTACATACAGTATATTACAGTATGTATTGGGATGGGTGCATAAGTACAAGCCTACGGATTCAATATCCACAAAGTGCTGCAGGTGATTCGTGTATGGATCAGAACAAGGAAGAATGATTCAAGCGAAATACACATGCACCTGGAAATAATTTCCTTTCAATGGCACTTACAAGTACAGACAAAGTGACAATATTTGCTGTAAATCAATATTATACTTTTAAACACATACTTTCGTAAATGATTTATTTTGAGGTAATTTCATAGAATTTTTCTTGTTATGACTAAATTCATGATAAATTATTATTTAAACAAACAAATGAGTGTTCCAACCGATGGTCTTGTAGAAATGGAGGAATGCTACCTGCTCACTGAACATGTGCAGTGTACACTTTAATCACACACCCCTCCTCTCACTACCCCTCCTCCTCGGCGTTTGTCAGATTTCAATAATTATGATACATACGATGACACTGTTGTTTCTAACTTGCCATCACTCTGGGAAATGACAATACACATGTAAAGGTTTGACTTGGAGCGTGTGTTCCAAGTCACCTCGAAGGGTGTAGCTGCTCTTCTAATTGTGAGTTTTCCTTTCTGGAAGTGATAGACTTGATGGAAATTTGGGTGCATTTGTACAAGGAATTGATCTCTGACGGAGAGGTGGGGGTGTAATGGCAACTACCGAGGAGGAGATGGCATGGAAATAAGGGTGGTTTGATTGGAATATATGTTACACATTTGATGTTGAGTGCGCAGGTAAAAGTTCTCCATGTCTGCAAAAACATTGGGTAGAACACTCATGTTCCTGGTTCTGCCATGGAGAAGGGATCACAGAGGTTAATGCGATCATTGATTGCTGCGAAAGAATGAAAACAATTAAGCTTTGAGTGAAAACTTGAAAATACACACAACTTAAAATAGAAAGACGGGAAAAAAAGAGACGTACTTGTAGTGTACTGACACCATCTTGCATCGTATACTAATACGGATTTGGGGATAAAATAAATTGACCAAAGAAATGGTACAGTATCCGGCATTGTGTTATACATTCAGACGTGATAAATATGCACTGAAAGTTCCACACTTGAGCCGTCTATTTGATAAATTGATTCAACAAAAGGAAAAGGAAATATAATTCTAACGTGTATAATAGTTGTACAGTTATAGGACAAATCATGCCCCCGCACTCTATGTTGCTGTCAATCAGTCTCGAGTTTCAATCAAATTCCAATGTTCCCAACCATCGTATCAAAGAGCTTTAAATGAGCGGTGGAGATAGGTCAAAGGGCGCGTCGAAGTTCAAAATCCGAATTCAAATGGTACATGTGACAAGGCGTAATTTTTCAAGTTTTTAGGGACCGATAGTGGTCCCCATGTCTGTACCAATCATGTGTTTTGGGATCTTTGTTGCGTGCCGTGTTGAGTGCATCCTGGTTAAACATTGGAGAATGGGATCTTAGAGATTCTAGGATCCTTGTGAATACTGTGAAAGAATAAAGACATCGAAGGTTTGAGTAAAAAGCAGAAAGTAGACACAAATAGTAGAAAAAAGAAGGACAAGAAAAAGGAAGAAAAAGGCGTACCTGCAAATAAATACTCCATTGAGCGCCCCCTCGCCGATCAGTTTCGGCTTTGTTCGCCACCCGCCACCTGACATCAGGTAGAATTCAAACATAAATTCTAGCTGTGAGGTGCAGTCCTATCACTAATATCAACCGGCGACACCCCATCCCCGGTCAGGACGCGCACTGAGTCTTCTCCCTGATCCCCACCCTCGTGGATTATTTCAAGCACCTCGGGCGTCCTACGCCTTCGATGTGCAGCAATGTCAATCCTGATCACACGTCCTCCAAGTGCGGAATTGATCTGTGTCTGTTCCGTGTGACCCACGACCATGCGATGAACGCATGATTTGACACTTTCGCTGTCGCCAATTGCAGTAAGAGCGTTGTCTGAAAGAAATATGAAATGTGAACGAGCAAGAGGCATTGTGGATTAGAGGGGTGGTACGTAAGGATTTTGTTCTTCTGGAGAACAAAAGCATATATATTTATTAACGCCAACAAAGTACTTACCGATCGTTACACTGGGATTTTCCTCGCCTCCTTTTGCACTCGGCTCCACATTCTTTGGTTTGGAGTACGTTCTTCTCCAAAGGGGTCCATCTCGAGCTTGCAAGCATTGTGGAATAGATCCGTTTGCTTTTTTGGAGTCGTAATCGTCTTCGTGCAGCTTAAGGATCCAATCCTTTGCCTGCTGGTTCATCGTCGCAATGCCTCCATAACTTGCAATGTGTTCAGCTGTGAACCCCGCGTGGACAAAGACATTGTGACCCAACACCACTCCAACATGCATCTTACTCAATGCTAATGTGGCGAGCGGTCCGCCAGGTTGACACATCTTCCATCGATGGGCTAAAGTGTCGGTATTGCCTGCTCTGCGATTCTTGCGACGTGCCTCAGTGTTCGTTTCGTTCGCGTTGTACTCCTTCTTCCACACTCCATCGCCAAGGGAATCAGGGAAAGTTTTGGTATGCTCATTTTCACAATCGGGTAGCGCATCTTTATTTGCATTTGTGAAGTTCGCCTGGAGGTTCATTACCTCGTGGTTTCCGAGGATGAAATAGACACTTCCACCAGCATCTTCCGCACGCTGTGCCAGCGTGGCCAAGAGGCGGAGGCATGCGATATCATGGCCGCCTCGATCAAGGATGTCGCCTAGCTGCACGCAAATGCTTTCGCCACCAATCCACTTGGGATCATCAGGTGTAGAATCCGGATCCATTACCTTTCCAATGACGAGGGATGTTTTTAACTGATCGACATCGCCATGAACGTCCCCGATGGACACAATGCGCTGACCACGTCTCAGGTAGGGTCGGATTGCATTCGTGCACGGAATATCGAAGCGTGCGGATGCGGTTGTAGTGGTGGTTGCCTTGATTTTCATCTTCTTGCTCGGGCGAACGCCATCGGCACTGGGAACAACTTCACTGGCTTTGCGTTTCTTGCCCGATAGCGAGATGCTAGTGCGTGCCTTTGATCCATTTTGTAGTGACGCCCAAGCACCGAAAGTGTCGACGGCAATGGTGGAATTGGCAGTAGCATTCGCAGCAGCAGTGACGCTTGCATTAACGGCGTCGTTGGTGGCGGCAGTAGTGACGGTGGTAACAAAAAGAGGAGCATCATCGCCGGTGGTGGCCTTAGCAGTGGCATTAGCGACGGTCGCAACGGCAACTTTCGCGGCGTTAGCAATTATGATGTTCGAGTCAGGGGTGGTAGTGACACTTGGCAACTGCTGGGTGGAGGAGATGCCCTTCTTTGTCTTTTTCTTCTCCCTCTCGGTCTGGTGGGCATCGCCATCGTCATCGCCATTTTCATTCCAAGCCCTCCTGCGTTTGGGGACGTGTTCAGCCTTCGCCCGTCCCACGACGTGCTTCTCAATCTCGCTCGCGAGTCTCGCCTTCGCCTTCACCTTCGTGTAGACACGCTTCCGTTCCTCCGTCCTTTCTGTGACGAATTTATCATTCGACTCGGGGACGAATTCCTCAGTCCCTGCTCTCTTTCCAGCACTTTTGCCCGCGGCAGCTGCTCTTTTGTTGATCGTCGTCTTTCTCGTACTGCGACGACCGACGTGACTCAGTCCGTTTGCCTGGGACCTGGTACCTGCCGCTGCCCCGTTGCGGGCGGAAGCAGCCGCAAGGTCTCGCTGTCGCTGGCGCTGGTGCTGACGTGTGGCCCTGTCCGAGTCTGCTCCTTTGAACGTCATGGTATGTCCGGAATGAAATGAATTATTGGATCGATGCTTTGCGTTAACGTTTGTGTTTTAGCAATGAACTTTTAATGAACAAACGTTTCTTCAAACATGTTTTGTTTTCTTTTATTCTACGTCCTTTTGTTGAAAGAAATTAGATTAGTTTTATTACTAGTTCCCAAGTACAGTAACTCTCGAATAAATATTGTTGTGATTTATTGTGATAGAATCTGATCGAGCACGATAATACGTACACGGGTAGTACTAAGATGTTTGGAATACCTGAATGGTGCCGCGTTTGGTGCGACCATGATGCAACTTTTACTGTTTTGAAATAAATTTCGTTTTAAATGCTAGCATCTACACTGTATTTACTGTGATTTGACGCCGCTTTGTTCCGTGGTTCCATGGTACCTCGACCTTCTGCTTCCGTCTTGGCGTCGTCCACCTCACCACCATGGCCGCTTCTTCGCATCGACCAAGCAAACCTTACATCGCCGCCGTGCTGAAACCATCGCCACTGCTTCTTCGTTTCCACCGTCAATTGTTGCCGCATCTCGTCGCCGACCGCGTCCTATAACGATACAATGAACCCCGACCGCAGTCTCCCGGGTTCCGCCGGCGGATGGGCACCCGACACGCACTGTGGATACCGTCTCCACTTCTAAACGTTCCGTACCGCCGTAAAGTCCGCGGAACCTGACGGCGATGGTCGCACCGTCAGACTCATCGCCGCTCCGGTGCACACCGTGATACACCAGTGGCCAAGATAGCACCGTCCCTATCTCAGCGTAACTGTCGCCAAAATTGCGGAAAAAAAAACGCGTGATACACCAGCAAAACGAACTAGCGTGCGACGACGGCTATATCAGATCGACCTCCCGGCCGCCGTCCCTATTACACCGTCATCATCGCCAACACCGCGAAGGTGACGAGAGGTGAGATGATGTGTTGATATGTGTTGGTATCTTGGTGCCGTCGTCGTTCGACGTAGCTTCGCGCGGCTTGTTGCTCGCTCCCTTTCGAGGGGGCAAGTTAGGAGGGGAACTCGTCGTGTCCCTTGGAATATGTTGAGTTCGTACTGGTAGGCATGAGCCCCCGGCCGTGCAGTACGTTGGATGTGAGTTGCGAACGCTGCCGTTTGAGTGACGACATGAGCAGATGGGCGGCGGATAATTGTGATGGGTGATGGCTGAAAAGATTTCGGCAAAAAATGTCGTAGTCGCGTAGGTACTGTAGGCTATGTAGAAGCATCTTGAACCGAGGGAGAAGATTCAAGGCGTCTACGTCGGAACCCTATTTTGATTCTACGAGGAATTTGGGAGGAGAAGCTTGAAGCTTGATTTTGCACACTTACTTGATGGTGGCGATGGTGCCAAAATTCTTCACAGTATGAATTTTGGGGGGATATCATCATAACGGGGATAGCGTACAGTCGGTACAGTACGTACAGTAGATGATGGCGTCGATGCGATGATGATGGCGGCAGGCAGAGCAGAGGAGCGAGGTTAGGTTGTACTGTACGGGTAGTTCCTAAAATAATACTGTAGTTAGTACTTATTAGTACGTAATAAATACCAGTATCTTACTTCTTACTTACTTTGAAGTTGATGGCTCCTATCCTACCGGGTAGTACAAGTACAGGAGAAGGTCAGACCCGATCATTTGTTGATTGACACACCGATGTTTAACAAATGAACCCGAACATCCGCTGCACAGGCAGACGAGACGCAGACGCGGTGCACAGGACACATCTAGCAAAAACATTTTCAACTTCATCGCCTGAACGATGACATCGCGCGCCACCCTCGATTCCGCGCTCACTTCAGCTGCCAACACCGCTAATCACAGCCCCCCTTCTCTCTTCCAGCGGTTGTGAGACTTCGTCCTCCACGGCGGCGATTGCCGGGAGTTCTACGGGAGGGAACGCCTTCGACGCTGCTGATGTCGCCGCATTCGTCAGCCCTCGGCGTTGGCAGAAGAAGCTGCGGGGGAGGGAAAATCCCCTCCAACTTTTGACCCATTGGATCTTCGTACTCAGATGTTTCGCCGTGGCGGCGGGAACGACACACCCTCCCGGCGGGACGAGGGGGACACAGGATTCGTCACCGATCTCCTTCCAGTGGACGTGCCTTCCGTCGATGTCGACGCCTTCTTTTTCCTTTGGTTCCTCGCGTGGCTTTGGCGAGTGATGGATGTCCTTGAAAAATGTATTTAGATTTGACAATTTGGGAGCGAGGATAGGTGAAAATTTAGATTCAGGGGGCGAGGAAGGGACGACGACCCGACAAATTTGAACCCCAACACGGCGGTGTGCAGCGTGCAGCATTTCACTGCGGGACAGTGACGGTGACGGAAGGTGGAGGAAAGATCCGACTTGGATTGCAATGCTGCAGACCCGAGCGTTGGTGGCTCTCGTTGCGATGGGGCGTTAAATCACACATCAGACGCCATCACAAATCACACTCGCCCATCCATCTTATTCATAACAATTCACGCGAGAAGGGACAAAATAAAGAGGGCACTGACGATGTCACGACGGCTCATGGGCCTGCTCGCATCGGTGGCCGCCGCGGCGGCCATGAACATTCCTAGCAGTAGCAGTACACGCAGCCGCAACCGGAATGTCAAGCCAGCATGGTACAAGGCACGCCAACGACCCATCACACCGGGTCAAAAGGCAGCCGAAAGAACACTATGGCCACAATTCGGCCTAACGTTCTCGTACCACTCGCCACTCGACCTACCATCCGCCTTTCACCATGACACATCCGAAGCGACGCCGACCACCCTCGAAATTGGATGCGGCGCCGGCGAGGCCCTCGTCGAACTCGCAGCTTTAAATCCCGACCGCAACTTCCTCGGCGTCGACTGGTACCGCAGCGGTCTGGCGTCGTGCTGCACGGCCCTCGATGACCGCGGACTGACAAACACGAGGCTCGTCCGGGCGGACGCGCGGCTCCTCCTCGACCGGGGACTGCCGGCTGTACCGACCTTTGACGAGGTGCTCATCTTCTTTCCCGATCCGTGGTACCGCGCGGAGGAGCGGCGCATGGTGAGGCCGGAGATTATTGAAGGTCTTGGGCGACGGATGCGGAGGGGCGGTGTTCTCCACGTTGCGACGGACGTTCCGGGGTATCCGGATCATGTGCGCGAGGTGTTTTGCGACGACGCGTTTGCATCCGTGTGGAGGCCCGTGGATGCGGACGAGCGGCGCGCACGCCGGCCGAGCACGAAGTACGAGCGGGATGGCATTGCGGCGGGCCGCACCGTGGAGGACTTGTGCTACGTATTCGACCCGGAGCCGGAGTAAAGTAAACAAGACGCATCAACAATCTCACCATCAGGTCTCACTATGCGTTCTACTCGGCTCTACTGGCACCCCCCCCTTGGGCCGGCACCACGAGCGGGATTGATCGCAATACAAAAAATGACTGATGCCGACATAGAAAAAGGGTTCTTTTTGTGAACGATTGTCAGAGTCGATAGTTGAGGGTGGTGATGCAGCAGGCGACGCGGTAATGGACGGTGATGGACGTTCATAAATACGGGCAGAGTCATAGTCAACAACTCACTAAATGGCCCAGATTGCTCAATGGAGCAGGAAGTCTCAGTAAACGCACGCAATCCAAGTTCAGGTGGCACAGTGGTAGCTTGATTTGCAATCGCCGTCATGCCAGTATTTGTGTCCTGGTGCCCCCGTTGTTGCATCCGTGCCTAATTTGGCCGTGGTTTAATATGGCTGACGTTGTTGAGATTAGGCAGTGAAGATAGATGGGTCTTGTTGTGAATTTGACACTTTGCTGTTGCCGAGGACGCGGCGTTCGTGTTGTCGATGGATCTGCCGTGGTTGTGGGAAGTGACCGTCGAGTCATACCCTGTCTTTGTCGCATACTTGTAGTCATTGAGGTACGTATACGAAAATATTTTTTTAAATAACAATTTAACACATTTCCATAGAGCTTGCAAAATATTGAAATAAAGAAGTCTTTTTATTACTATTATACCGGCTTATAATTTTCCTGTAGATATGTAAGCATCGGTTCATGGCACGTGTTGTGTATTTTATGCGACAATTTGATGGTGTAAGGTGTAAGTTACTTTCCACTGGATTTCATCAACAGTTACTGCCATGCAATTGTACAGTACAAGACTAGTTGTATGCAGAAATAGAGATTCCAGAACGTAAAAAGCACTTGCAATTTTTTACCTAGGTTTTTCTAAACCATTCCATATTATGTGTAGTATCACCACAATTTATGTATTTATGTATATGCACGCATTCTAGTCCTCTCTTCACTCCACGGTGATTTCATCGAAAACTCCATCGAGTTACGCACCGGCTTTTGCAAAAAAGAAGCATCATTAAAAAAAAGCACCGAATCTCAAGATTGCCTTAGTGTAGCAATTTCCGAAATTGCTTGCTTTGCCTCTCAATCGGACGAGCCCTGTTTGAAAACGCACCGAACCACAATTGTTTTAACGCCGGGAGTCTTGAATATAGCGTCGACGTCGTCGTTTCGTTTGAGGCGGTCCCTAACGGCGCATTTGTTGGCGAATTTTGCTTTCGGGTGGAAACGCCTGATATTATTATTTACGAGTACTTCCAAGAACATAATCAGGTTCGAGCAATGCGCACATGTAGAAAGCGACATAGTCATGTTCCCGCGATAATGCCCAAAGAAAGGCAACCCAGTATAATTACGCGAGCCGTGAAAGGTATGGACGGCCTGTACTTATACAACACCACGGTCGCCAAAGTCACGTCACGAGGAGTAGATTCGCACAAGGTAATTACAACCGACACGACACCAGCGTCCAACACGTGGTACAAGTAAGTGGTTGGGCCGTGGTTGGGTAGTGTCTATGCGACGCTTGCGCACCCTCATTTTCATTTTTCCTCGCTGTTTTGGGAACAGGAGTGCGCAAGAATCAATAAATGCCTCGTTTTCCTTCTGAGCGAATGTTCAAGAATTCTGGGGTGACCCCTCGAACCTAGAATGACTTGCGTTTCTCCTCCACGCGCTTCGCGCGCTCTGATTAAAATGGCATGTAAATAAGTTCACAATAGGCGCTTTTCAAAACAGGGCGAATGTATGTCATAATATAAATAAACAGGCGAACATAAAGATGATCCAGTAGCATCGAAGCACCGCTTTTTATTTTTATATTGATAATAACGGTAGACTGGTAGACTATAACTTGTTTCTGTCGTGTATTTTCTCATAAAAACTGACCGGCGAAAACTGATTATAATGCACCAGTCCCTCTCTCTACGTAGCTACTCACAGTTATAGAGAGTACGCCTCCCATCGCCCTGGTAAATCTTAAAGTCACATCTTCAAGTATTGCCGTCCAACTGAACGGCTCATGCACCAGCCATTTCATAGATATTATCCAGCATGTATTCCAAGTTTTTATTCACGAGTCTCACTATAGAGAAACCACGCCTTGTGTCCACTGGCTCTCAAACAGACTCTCTGATCTACTAAAAGAAACACCAGTGCACAACGATGGCTATCATGAATGGTTAGCTATTGCGAAGGAGCTAGGCGGCGGCCGTACTGGGAATCAGTGTCCCGAACGGTGGGTCAACCACTTACACCCTGGTCTCAAGAAGGGCGATCACAGAAAAAAGATACGCTCGTCAAACGGATGCAGAATACGATTGGAAATCAGTGGAGTACAATAGTAAGATATCTGCACACCTTCCAGGAAGAACAACCAATGATGTGAAGAATCGCTGGCACTCATCAAGGCGAGTTCTGTTAACTTGTTTTGTTGGTTCAGAAATGGCTCAGATATATCCCAACCGTTCGGCTCTCCGAGCGTGACCCAAAAACAAATTTGAAATTTGATTAAAAGACGTCGCTAGAGCTGTATTATCAACACACCCTCACAGACTGCTTGGTTTAAAGCTCGGACAGTACTTTGGCTAACCTTTTCCCACTAGGTACATAGGTCGCATCTTCTGGTTGTGCTTCGACGAACGAAATTTGGTGAAGTAGTCGGCTTGATTTCCTTCACCTGTCTCCTATCCAATATCGAATTGCCGCTGGCCACCCTGTTGGCGACCCAATAAAAACACATATCCATTGCTCAATTTCGTTTTTTCTTTACTGTTCGATTAACGATGCCTGATGCCATCGTGTTGTATGTAGTTATTGGGGTTGGTGGTTGCGGGCGTCCCATATCATGCAATGTGTTGCGGATCACTGTTCCTTTTTTGCACGTCACAAAAAGTACTCCTGTCTCGGCCTCAGCTTCTGATGACATGACGTGCTTCAAAATTACCGACACGGTGGAGACACCACTGTTGTGCATGACCTTGTCTTCATTTCGATCAAAGCTCATAAAGAAATTTGCCGTCGACCAAATCCATGCTTGGGCTTGAGGATAGTGGTGGTGCGGCACAGCACTGTGTCCGTGTAGAATCATGTTGCTCCACTTGTATTGTAGTTTTGCATCCTGGTGCATCGCCGCAAAGTCCAGGAGCATGTTCATGACCTGTGCTACCTTCTTGGTGGCTCCAATCTGTCTCGGCACCAACCATCCCAGTGCTACTAACATAGATGGATCCACTGCGCGATTATAATATTAAAAAAACTCCAACATCCTGCTGGACTTCCTTTTTTCCACGTTCTGGTAATATCAGTGATTCCTCCTCTGATTTGATGACATGTGATTGCTTTCCATATGTTGGTACGCTGTAGGGGCATGGGTGATGCTGTGACTGTGTTGGATTTTTGTGGTCGAATCGCTTTAGTGCTGATTCGACGTATCCCAGTATTGAAATATCTACATATCCTTTCTCAATATTTCCAATCTAACTTGATCCCACAGTAAAATCACCCAGTCTAGTCTTCAGATACATGATAGTATTTGTTTAGGCTGTCCATCAGATGGTCCACATGTTATTTCACAACATATTTTACACCAAAATCATCCACCGTTGATTGGCATCATGTCATGCCACCAGCATCCCGGTGTTATTTTACTCAACATGTACACGTGCTTCACCAAACGATTCACAAGAAATTCATTCGAAAAGTTACCTGCCTGTGGCAATCTATACATACTGCGCCGGATTTCCATGTAGATGAAAACCTTGTCGTCCAATTTTCAAGCAGATTATACTCTTCTATGATCTCATTTGGTATAAACGAGATGTGAATATGCTTGTACTCGTACCTTGTCATTGTTGTGTTGAGATAAACGTGTTTAATATTGGCACACATCACCCATGTATTTGGTTCCTGGGGTCGACATCGTGCTGTTCTGATGTACATTTGACGTCGTCAAGTCATATGTCTCTGTTTTCACTTCACCTGTGTAGCCGATGAGGTTGCCTCCCACCATGATACGTAATATGTTCGGTTCTTCTGGATTTTGTGGTCGCACATCGACAATGATTATCACGTATGTCACCCCCCCCGCCCCGTTGTCACTTCTGATTTCGTTATGAAGAACATGGCACTTGTTGATTCCACTTGCCCTTTTATTCCTTGTGCCAATCAATCCAATTCATTTGTGCACGATTTTACCCACTCCTTCTTCATTATCGGATGCTTCATGAGGTACCTATACTCATTTGAGCACCTGTTTCGGAATCTGTGATGGCCATGGTCATTGTCATTGTCAATAATGTTGGTATCGGTTTTTGGAGGTGCAATTCCTCCTTTACTGTTTATAACAAAGCACACAATACGACTCGGTTCTGCAATGTATCTATCTCTGCCTCTTCTTCCACCCTTGGATTTTGATGTTGTTCATTGTTGCTTGTACTTGTCCGTATCATGCATGCTGGGTTGAGTCTTACTGTGATGTCTGTGTTTATCACCCTCGGATGTGCATCAGTCTCCACCCTCGGAGGTGGAGGTGCCACCATCTGTTTCATCGCCACCATTGGATCCTTGGAATTTCTGCTGCCTTGGCTGTCGTCGACTTCACCACATTTACAAATATGCTCACTAATTTCTTCAATGCCACCACTTTCTTGTAGCAAATTCTGAACAGTGATACTGGTGCTGGGTGTTCGAATGCTGCAATTATATCACGGGAAGTATGTGTTGCTGAATCTTCGGCATTCAATCCTGGGACTCGTACCATCTTCAAATCAAAACACCACAGTGTCACCAACTTGCTATCCTCTTGTTGCTGGAATGTATGCTCAATAGCATTGATAATTATACATTGATGGTCCCAGATAC
Source organism: Porosira glacialis (assembly GCA_036939395.1). Taxonomy (NCBI): domain Eukaryota; phylum Bacillariophyta; class Thalassiosirophyceae; order Thalassiosirales; family Thalassiosiraceae; genus Porosira; species Porosira glacialis. Next base: position 16,631 of record JALLOR010000003.1, read on the forward strand.
CATCCCTCAACACCATGTCATGCCCACGTTGCTCATTGGTTCGTTTTTTCATGTACTACCACCTTTGTTACCAGTGGAGCTAGCGTAGTTGAATTAAAATCGAATGCTCAATCCAACTGTGCACATACAGATAGTTGTGGATTGATGTGTGATGGACACAGGAGACTCAACTCCAGTTCTGCATGTGGGATCAGTCAACACCACAGTGAAATTGGAAAGTCCAGGTCTGTTGATGCCATTCCTGCAATAAATTGATCCTTGAATGTGCGGATGAACCTCTCCAACGAATTTTTTCAGTGGATATGATGTGGTGCGAGCTGTTACTTGCTGACTATATTGACAACAAACTCTTTGAGGGATTTAGAGGCCTCATTGTCGAGGCGATACAGCCGTGGTTTCAGCCCTTGGACGATGAGGTATTGGTAGATACTTTTGTAGGGTTTGTTGCTCTTTAGATTCTTGAGCGGACGTTCTCGGATAGCGTTGCTGTCATACATAGTCTTAGATGACGAGGACATTCTTGTTTCCTTGAGAGGATTGGGAAGTAAACTTCCGGGTTAGATATATATGTGTACATTGTCCCCTCCTTCTCGATGGCGATCCGCTTGGCATATACTTGGTGTATGTTTCTTGCCATAGATTCATCCAGTTCACACCCTCCTTGATAAATGCTGCTTGTTTCTGCTTGGGTGCCTTTGGTCTCATTGATCTTGTGTTTTTTTTCGCTGCTGTGTGAGATGTACCATCGCCATCGAAATCTATTTTGGTACATGGTTTCAGATGTTCTCCGTCGTCAATCCTTGAAATGTTGTCAGGAATCCACTGTCCACTAACTTGATCAGTATCGATGGTACTGGACTGAACAAACATGCATGCATGTATATATATATATGCCATTTGTTCATCCACTGGCATCATCAGTGCATTTGTCATGGCGATTTGTGGTCATTCCTCTCCCATCATGTTGCACATCAAGTCCAAGATATCGTCGTCCTCAAAGCCCTCTTCCGTCTCCAAGTCCAACATATCTACCATCCACAGTCCGTTTCTTGGTACTTGTCGTCCCACCATAATGACCCTCTCCTCCGTATCAAACACCAAGGCCTTTTCTACTCGGAAGAGCACCTGTCACCCTGCATCACACACCTAACCATCATAGAGTAAATGTCGTTGCAATTTTTGGCTACGTCCTCAATTGAAGATCTCAGATAGATATCCCCAACTTGACAGTAAATTGATTCAGGACTGAGAAGAGGACTTGATGATTTGGTGCGCTGAGTTGGAAAAGCGGGATATTTGTGGTACGGAGGAACCGTACAATTGTAATGCTGTACAACTTCCTCTCTTCTGGGAGTCTGCTCGGGTTGTGGTGTGAGCGTGAATTATTTGACACGGCGTGGTACATGATATAGGCTACTTAGCCTTCACGGGAAAATCATACCGTGTGTGTATGTACTTTTGTACAAGTATTTTCCTGGTAGGAAGCTATGAGTAGACTGGTACGAAAACTTGTACGTAGAGAGACAGTGAGCTTGAATTCGAAAACAAAACGAGCCGAAAGCAAACTGATCGGCTCACTCTTTTTCTTTGCTTTACCTTTTGGTGAAACCTCTTCTTTTTCGGAAGGTTGTGCTAGTCCCGGTGACACACAGAGAAATAATAATATATTATACCTTCCACAGTGTCATTTCGGAGCCTATTCAAATATGAATATTCCCACTCTTAGTCGGAGCTCTTGCATCAATAATTTCGATACGTAGGAATTCAATATACAACACTCACCCCCAGTGTGAATACTCAGAGGTGGTTTGAGTATTCCCACTCTCATG
>JALLOR010000004.1:0-19729 GCA_036939395.1 Porosira glacialis
CGTTTTTCGAGGAGTTCATTTGCCAGTAGGCCTGCTTGTGGGAGGCCGTACATGCTTTGATTGGCTTCTATGTAGATCATTCCATCCTCCGTTACAATTGAGTTCAAGTCGTATTTGCGAATGATTTCATCTGGGATATCTTTGATGCTAACGTGAATGTATTCGGAGCGCAAAAGGGGAGTCACGAGATAGAAATTTGCAATGTCCATTGTCATGAAGCGTGCGTTCGTTGTAGAAATGACGCTGTTGAATAGGATTTTTGCCACTAACATTTTGGCCGTTGGCGTTTCCACTTCGCCTGGGTAGTTGATTCGATCACCGCCGACAACAAAGCGTGTGCGATTTGGTTCGGCCTTTTCAGGTCGTACGAGACATAAAAATTGTCCGTATATGACATCTTTCATTCGTCCTTTCTTGACATCTTTCATACGAATGAGCTTGATCGTATTATTACCCTTGACTCGACCGCCGACGCCATTCACCAGTCGTCCGAATTCATTAACAGAAGAAAGTTGCCAATCCTTCATTTAGTTTGGGTGCCGCATTAATTGGCGGTAGTTGAGCATCTTGCCCGTCCAGTGCCTAGGCACTAGAACGTTTTCTTCCTTGCAAACTTCTACGAACATTGCATTAAGATTACTTCACAGTGTACTGTTGGAAGAAAACGAAACAAAACATAGGGTTTAAAATAAGAGCAGAAACAATGAGTGATGATGCTGAAGTCCAGAGCCCAAAGGACAAATGTTAAATTCGCAAGACACTTACTAAGCGTACTCAAAAACTCGCTCGTTTCTCCATTGTACACAATGCAATTTTGGAAGACTTTGATTAGATCATCTTGAAGCTCTGTTATATGCTTATATATAGGCGCCCTTTTCGTGCTGATAGTACGGAAGTCCATGGAATCTTTAACATATTTGAAATATTCAGCAGCATTCTGTGGGTATTGCTCCGCCACAGGAATTGCAAAAAGACCTTTCGGATCAGCTTCCACCTGTTTTATAAAAATGATGTCCAAATCGATTTTTCATTGTGAACAGACAAAATATGTATACACAAATAATAGAGAGTGTTACTTCAAAACGTACAATTTTAGCCATGATTGCTTCGCATAATGAGTGAAGGCTTTCGTTATCAACTTCTGGACAGAGCGCGAGTTTTGGATTGAATTGGTGCTTTGGTTTTCCCAATAGTTCATCGGTTCCTCTCTTTTTACGCTTTGGCGAAGAAAGTTTTCTCGTTTCTATAAAAAATCCAGTTTCAAGAAACAAATCAATGTCCAGATAGAACAAAGAGAACATATTATATAACATTGGTAGCATGCAGTACATGAATAACTGCTAAACAAGTGCGAAAGAAAGGGATAAGAAACATACCACGGCGCCTCTTCTTATCCTGGTTACCTCTAGATTGTTTGGTAGACACCAAATCATCGCTACTGTCGCTGTCGTTTACATTCCTGCTTTCATCATCATCATCATCATCATCATCATCATCATCATCATCATCATCATCATCATCGCTATTTTCACCCGAGAGATCTGACTCGGCTTTGTCTTACGCCTTTGGTTTGAAGTGACGAGAACGCGTTTTGTCCACGTGGAGAATCTTGATCATCCTGAGGTCACTCATATCAGTTGTAAGGTGACCGGATCCGGCTCTCCGTGGACTGTATCGAGTTCTCTTCTTAGTCTGTGCCCGAGGTGGATATCTAACATATTCGTCTTCAAAATCATGGTTGGTTACTTCAGGAACATCGGAGCAATCCGCCTCTTCATATGACGTCTTTTTCGTAGCTGATCGTCTTGAACGTCCGGTTGGCGTCCCTGTAGACACCTGGATTCGGGTACGTGAATTCTTTGGGGCTGTGTTTGGCTTGTCCTCATCGCTATAACCACATGACTGTGACTCATCTGCATAATCCAGCTCCTCACTTTCAGAGGGGTTTTGCCTCTCGTCTTAAGATGATGATCCCTCGTCCTCAGAAAGCCCAGGACTGCCCCCGGAAACATTGGGAACTGGTAAATTTTCCAGCGACGAGAGGCCTCCGTCTTGCACTCTTGTATCATGACTTTCCGTAACTGCATTTACCCTCCGTGACGTGCGATTAGAAGGACGCATTTGGGGCATAGAAGCAGATGTTATTTGCTCAATAACATTAGCCTGAGACCTGGTATGTCTCTCTGTTCTATTATCCTGATGGGCATCACTGATGACCACACCAATCTGGTTGATGAGTTCTTCGAATCTCTCAAAAACTGCTTCCGCACCCTCAGATATTTCTGAGTTTGCAGTGTTGAACTTCTCGCTATTATCGCGGATAAGCTTTACATCGGCAAGTACACTTAGCTTGTTCGAGTAATACTTATTGTTCAGTCGCTTCCTAATAAAGGACATATCCATAGGCACTTCAATGCGATCAAGATAATCTGAATATGCCCTTGTATCGACAGGGTTGTTGAATCACATTTTAACAATCGATTCATTGCTAATTGTTTCGATTGCTTTCATGACGACTGAATTTTCGTCATCGAACATGCAAGTAGGTGGTGGTGCGTTATCTCTAGACTCTTCGATATTGACCTCCTATGATGATAAAGAGTCCACCGTCCCATCTTCCCACTGTACTTGAAATGCATCAAAAACAATCCCCTGGAAGTGAAAGTCACTCTCTTCCAATGGAATTGCTTGGAAACTCACAACTTCACCAGTCGATGGTGTGCATTTTCTATCTTCCTCTGATGACTCGTCTTCAAAAGACGCTTTCAAATTTATCCCATTAGCGTCAAAACTCTGTTCACGGATGGAGTTCTCCAAACAATTGATTCTCTACAAATACAAGTGTTCTGGAAGTAAGAAATCCACATCGCAGCTGTCAAAAACGCTCACCTGTGAAGAAGAAAGGGGAAAATGTGGAAAGGGGGTCAATAGAGTAGTTTCAAGAATGAGAGAAGAACACTGCAAGTCCCAGCTTAGTTCACATTGCGTTTTATCTTCCAATGACATATCCACAACGCTTTCAACAGAAGCCACATTTAAAACAGGAGTCGTCATATCTTACCTCGAAAGAAATATCACACAAACAAGTGCTCCGCGCAATAAATTTTGGCTTTGGCCACGGGAACTGATGATCATTATAATGTTCTGGAATGCCCGTCAGTGCAAGTGTCAAAATTGCAACCACAGAACAAAATTTCCCGAAAGGAGTAAAAAGGAAAATTAGAATTTGTTAGACAAAAATAATTCACAGAGAACAGAAATTCAACTCGACATTAAGCAAGTGCCCAGACTTACTTAGAACGTGGTTTATAATACCTGCTGAATGGAAATCAGTATCGTATATTCATGACTTTGTAGCAAACAGCAGGCCAAGGTGAGATACTGGGAAAAGTCTTCCATGGCACTGAAGAATTCCGTCCTGTTGGAAATGACTTAATTGTCTCGTAATGTGCCCTGAGAATATAAATGACACTATCCCCAACCTGTGGAAAATAACTCTTTTCTCCAAGGTACCCACTTTTGCTCTCAACTCGGGTCAGCCATTTTCGTTGTAAATGACCCGTCGGAATTTGAAAGTAATATCCAGCGATATTATAATCTTCAAGGAATTCTCCAGCTGGTGTATTATTGGTGCTAATCAGCTCAATTATATCTTCATCATCAGAACTGCCATGAATGGTGTACTCATCATGTCTTCGGTTGCTGGCAACCTGTCGCGAGGAGACCCGGGTAGTTTGATTGTGAGTTACCTCTTCAAAAGTGGACAGCTGCTCTCATGAACGGTTTCTGCTGATACGGCGGCGAGACCTCAAGCCAGACGCTACCCGACGTGTGTTGCCTTGACCACCCTGTCCCCCCCCAAGCCTTTGTCTAGCCCTGGGCCGACGCTGTGATCTTGAGGCCGAGTGAAATGGATGTCGATCGTCTTCCAATTCGTCAATCAATTCATCGGTATCTTCGTTGTTGCCAACTTCATTCAACTGATTGTCGTCGATATTTCGTCTTCCTCACTCCTCGTAGTCTTCATCATCCGCATCCACCAAATCATCACCATTCGCTTCTTTCTCTCTGATAATATGATCATAATCACTCCAGCGGTAGCTGTTCGAAAGCGATCTCCCTGTGGTTGTTCCAGGGTTTACAGTGTCTTGAAGCCATTGTGGCGCTCTTGACGAAGTTCGTTCCGCTACAACCTGGCTGGCACTGATAGTATACAAATGCAAATGAGCGGGGCCTTTGTGACTGACTATAGTGGTGGAAAATGGTTCTGATGGGTCGATACCGCTTTGCGATAGCGTCAAGTTTCGTTTCCCGTAAACGTTTCATGCTAGTAACCCCCATCGCATCTTACCTGAACACTCAATTATCTGATCGAGTCGCGTATCCATCGGCACTCCTTCTGTAGTAATGGCTGAGGTCCAGCCATCCGATAGTAAGCATCAGTCACGGAGTCAGAGTAAGGTGATCCCGTGTTTGTACATCGAGCGCCTCTAGGCGCGAGGTGTGGGGGCGTTCTGATCCCCTCTCGATACAATACCCATTGTGATCGTAAAACAGCTCGTAATAGTCATTTACGAAATGCTGCTCCCTCATCCAGAAAGGACATTGAGCACCCATGTCTGAATTATTGTCTATAACAGGGGTCGCAGCTGTTCCTATCTCTGCGCTTTGACCTGTTACCTTGGAAGATTTACATGTCTCTTCAGATTCCAAAGTATCTATTAATGTGATTCTACCAGTATCGTCCGTGAGGACCAAGTTCAAACCATCCGGGCTGTAAGCACCGTCCAAATATCCGCTCTGCTTGTCGAGGTCAGTGGGAGGATCCACGTGTCCGTACAAAACCATGTTTTCATGTGAAAAGAAACACCTCCCAGAATTCAAACCCCAACAATGGACGTACCCGTCAGAACCCACATAAGTCAGAAGAGAGGGCTCTAGTGGATGAGAAATCAAAACTGGACACACAGCATTGTGTGCGGATGCAATGCCCATGAGGCAACGCCCTGTGTGACTATCCCAAAAGTGTATGAACTGAGATCCCTCTACGATTTTGGAACCTGTTGCAGTCACAAGACATGATTGAGATGTTACAATTTTTGAGTCATCCGATGTCCAGACTGCCCTATCGCAAGACACGGGAAGATCATTTGATGACGAGGATGACCCAGAGCCACCTCTTCTCTGTGTGGAGGTCGTATTTGATGTTGTAGTGGATGAATTTCGACACTGTGGAGAAGATTTCAAATGAAAGATAATTTGTGTCAAATTTTCAAATGCAGGCTGGGCACTGGGATGATGAGTTGGAGCATCCTTCTTTGTAACCTTTTCCTTCCCCCATGCCCAAATTCGGACCATGCCATCTTTGTGGCTTCCCGTTAAAATTCGATCTCCGGTGGATGAATATCGCAGGTCAATGATTGCATTGAGATGCCCACAAAATGTTAGTAAAGGAGTAGATTTGGATGGCGCTGCATTGATAGAGAAGGGGGGGATATTTGAGAAAAAGTAAGCACAAGAAGAGAAGTCGAAAAGGACTATCGACCAACAGCTCTATTTACGTACCAACTACTGCATGATTCCCCATCTCAGGATGTAACCGACCAGATCGTCGGCTGCCTTTCCGTGGAGATTTTGAATGTTTTGAAGAAACCATAATAGCTCCATTCCCAATTGCATTTTGCTCACGCATGGTGTTATCGATCAGGATTAATTGCAAGTCGTCATCGTCCGCCCAAATCTGACCGACATCATCATCTGAACCAGTGGCAAAATGAACTCCAACTGGGCAGCGCGTTATACATATGACATTGATTTTTTCTTCTTGTCCTTGTACCAGCCCGTTGGTGTTCATTCTTCTCTATTAACTCTCCGTGCTGTAATTTGGAAAGCAGGCGTACCCCCTCATCGACTGTATCACTCGCCACGAATGCTCCAGGTGCAGACACGTCATTATCCACAGCACCATTCCCAACACCATTGACACGCACAGAATCTCTGGGACCAGCAGCTATCCCGGCCTGTCTTATACCAGGTCCATTACCAGCCAGAGCCATGGGACCAGCAACAATATTTGGAATTGGATCAAGTACCATATTCCCACCCGCATCTGTAGATGATGAAGAATTTTCGAGCATAAGTGGAGGAACTGCACCAGCTGAAGAACTAGAGGCGACAGCTATTCCTTCCTCAAGACTCAGTCTTACTGGTAAAGGAGGCAGAATAGGCTCCGATCCTTCAGCGGCAGGAATATGATTTATGTCGTCTCCGTCCTCTTCATCGGATGAGTCTTCATCCTCAATTTCCATGGTATCAACCTTCGGAAGGATATAGTCATACCGAGTACCTATTATACCCCCATACCGTTTTAGAGCAGCTTCACGTACATCCCACATCCTCGTGAGCCCATCCGATCCCGTAGAAACTAGACGAAAGGGAGTCAAATCTGACCATAAAATCTGAAATACAGTTGAAAGTAGAAAGATAATTAAGTTTGAGACGCATAAATACAGGGTGTAATAGAAGTGGCACATAGCGTTGTCGAGATGTTACTGGGAAATATATTTTCGTGACTACGGTCATCTCCACAATAAATTGTCCAATAGTAATTACTCACCAAATTTTCCCCGCCAGTATGTCCTCTCAATATTGCTATAGGAGATCCATTTAGCAACCCCCACACTCGGACGTCACCATCTTCAGACGCCGTGGCAAGCATGGAATTATCAGTGCTCACCGCAATGTCATTAATTAACTCTGCATGTCCACAAAGTGTGCATACGAGCACATCACCACGCCCGTTTCCAACCATGTTACATTTTGGATGACCCGAGACCCGCCTAACCAATGATATGGTGGAACCTAAATGAAAAAGGCGCACCAGGTGATCATCTGCACCCGTCATGAAATATTGACCCGACTTATCAAATGCGATGCAATACACGAAATATGATAAATGACAATTGATGGTTATCGCATATGACATTCGTTTTGCTAGTATCGCATTGCTGTTCAGTGAGATTGCATTAGAACTTGTAGTCATACCGAAAGGTCGGCGGGTGGGTATGGACTGACGCCAACTCCCACCTCCACAATGAATTTTCGCAATCAATCTAGATAGTACTGTACATCCTTTTACTGTACAGGTAGGAAATGAAACGGGAAGGGAAGACCCTTGATTGCCCTCAAACGGGTTGTAATATTTTTCTCGCACAGAATTGGACTGGCGAAACAAAAACTTGGATATAATTGCAGCAATGTTTAGATCCCTCTGAACCTTAGAGTGTACTGCCAACAAATCTTTTAGCTTCAATTGGAGCTGAGGTATAACTCGTAGAACGTCTAGTTGCCTTCCGTCAATTTCGTCAACTTTGATTTTATGTTCAGATCTGGTAAACTTTGATGGAGAAGAAGGCTTGCCTTCAATATTTTTTGTCGGCGATGCATCGATCGTGTCATCAAGGCTTCGCCAAGAGACCCATCTGTGCTGAGAGCTGTATGGTTATTTCAATTTGAACCTGTTCTTGCGCTGGAATTGACCTCTTCAAATCCGTCATACTACTCTCAATTTCCTGCAGTTTTGCTCGCATCATAAGATAGCGCCTGGGTGATTTTGAGGCAAGAACGGCAATGCGACCATGATCTGACCCTAGAGTAGCCGTCAGCTGTCTCTCTGGCAGCGGCTTGTATAATTCCACACCCGATATAGAGATCCCGCGTTATTACTGGCTTCATTGGGTGCAATGAGGGCTTGTGATTGTAAAACAGATTGGCGCAAAAGGGCACTGTTATCTCCCATGTCAATTAACTCCTGTTCTCCAACACGGCGCCCACCTCCACCACGTCTACTACATCCCGATTGGGAAAACACCTTCATAGACTGCATCCAGATATGATGCATGTGTTTCCCTATTAAGATCTTCTCTCTGCACAACATTGGAGCTCGAAGCACTGGAAGCTATGATCGATTCCAAATGATTCGGTGCTACTGTGGACCAGCGACGATCCACGTCTGTGAAGGTCGCGTTTCGGAGAGACTGTTGCGCGCTACCAAAACGGTTTTCTGAACCAAAGTGACTCAAAGGTGACTTTAGTATAAAATAACAAGGGGGGAGTAAATAAACAAACGAACACATGTTCATTAGAACACAAAATACCAGGCACAAAAGATCCGACTCCGTAACCATAATTTTTGTTTGGATGTACACCGATGCTTTAGCATATCCAAGTGCCTTTAAAATCCAAAGTTACACTATATATGGTTTGGGGCCTCGTGTGTTGAGTGACTCACCCGAATGGCGGGCCCATAGGCTCCGAGTGTAGAAAAAGCAGCCGCGAGTTCAGAAGCCGCATTTCGAATTCTTCTCAACGCCGCATCTTTCTCCTCTTTCTCTTCCTATGTTCCGCCATTTGAATTCGAATAATTTGTAATCTACTGAGTCACCAAGAAAGGGATTTCTGATGAAACGGACGACTCGTCCCGATGTGATGGGAGAGTCAGTCCGCTTTGGGCGTCATACACATGTTTGTTCTCCATGGAAGAATCAAATTTCAAACTAGCTAATCACGCCTGGCTCTTATCTCCAAAATGATCTTGCCGTTTATGATAGAACCAGATGAAGCCGCCAACAAGCACCCTGTGATTCCGGAGCAAAGGTTAATCGCGTGTATGATGGATTAGGTCCACACCAATTGCGGCTACGATCCTGAATGAGGGATCGACGAGTACAAGTGGTAATGACAAGCTGTACGCAATCAAGGCAATGAAGCATCAAGTGCTACCGCGGATGGATCCAGAGCACCTACAGTACGGTACGTAGGCTGCGTACTCTACTGTAGGATTCAGTATGATTGATTAGTAAATTACCATTTTACGTAGAATCATTACCAAACTTACGGTAGGATAATTTTCTCTTGTTTTAGGCGCACACCCCTGCCGCGCCAAAAAAGTGAGACCAGAAAGGAGATCTTTTTGGTTAGATGACTCCAAGTTAATCAGTTTTGTTGCCTAATGAATACCCCCCTTGGAGGGGTTTTTGACCGGTATGGACCCCCTTTTGCGATATTTTACCCTACCACGTACTTTACTAGTAAAATGCTCAAGGTGCTTGTGGTTGGACAGGTGAAGTACGTATGTAGTCTGGTACATTCTTGACCTGTATCATTTTTGTCCATTTTCCGCCGACCAATGATTTTTACGAACATAGTGTATTAGTTTCTACACAAATAATGGAAGGGGAAAATACAGCAGGGGAGCGATATAGTACCCCCCCCCCCCAAAGGGGTGAATTCGTTAGGCAACGAAACTGATTAAATTTTCCCCGCCTTAGGCCTACACCAACTATCATCGATGATTTATTTCTCACAATACAAAAGTATTGATGGTGTCATTATGAAGAGATAAGGTATCCATCTCATCATGTGGTTCATGTGATGTGATTTGCTATTTTGGAGACTGATGCAGCTTCTTGAATAATCAATTGTGTAGACATCCTCATCATCAGAGATATAACAGAAAGGGAAGAGACAAGTGACAAACATGGTACGAGTATCAGTATATGTCATCTAGTATCAAGTTAGGTGTAACTGGTGTGGGAGGTATTCAAAAGCAAAACAGCATGATGAGGCAAATAACTCCCTCATCGGATCTTTGTATAAAGCTCATATCAAAAAGTACCATTACAGCACTTGTTACATATTATCACCCCCAGATATCAATGACTCATGTTTAACCATGCAGAAGTGTTGATAGTGTCATTACAAAGAGCCATGGTATCCATCTCACATTATGTGGTTCATGTTATATGTGAATTGTGTTGCTCATATAGAGACTGGTGGTATAAACCCGTGATTATAAAACAAAACAAACATGCTGGTCTTAGTATTATACTCTAGATCTACTTTTTATTGTTCCACAGTTCATCATTTTATGCCACCATTGATATCGCCAGTTGACAACAAGGTACAAAGAGATTAAGAAACAAATTAAATAACTCTTTATTGTGGCAATTAATATTTTGAACACTTTGTCAATCACAGAATAAAAATGTACAACAACTAATTTTTCTTATATGCAACTTCTTCAAAAGTAGTTGCTTTCTTAGGAAGAACTCTATATATAGGCAGCTAAAGGAAAGAAATAATGAATTCTCATCCAATACTTATTTTATGTAAGCTATGGAGGTAAGTTGTTGTATAAAAGGGTAAATTCAATCCAAACAAGTAGGAGCTTCAAAACTTCCATATTTGTCACCATTTTTGGGGTGGGTGATACTCTAGGCTAGTTAGTAACTATACTAGTACCTGCTCCTCTCTCGACTCCTTCAAAACAAAGTGATATTGCTTAGTAAAAAATTACCATGCTTCAAATCACCAGTAATGCAAAACTGTATAAGACTAGGAATATGTAATAACAAATAATGTGCTCTTCTTTGCATTGATCATAAACTTATTTTATATAGGTTATGGACACCACCAAGCCACATCAGTATGATGTATAGACTTTTGTTGTTGACTTCTCTATAATAATATACAACAAACTCCTCTGTCTTTGTTTCATGTCAATAAAATCACAATCCCAACAATCAATTATGACTTATTAATCATCAGGTACTAGTGATATTTTGCACCATCAACTACTGTTCTTAGCTATTTTCATTACAATCACTTGTACTATCAAAGAGCAATGAGGGATCATTTTGTTGTTGGTAACTGATACTATACAATATTGCATGCCCTCACTTGTCTATAAGTGGCTTTCTCTCATAAAATAAAATAGATTTTCAGTTCTAAAATCAGTTGAGAACCAATATAGTAAAATAGCTGATGTTTAGATTTTACTGTATTATTTGTTGAGAAGAGAGTATATTATCATGTGGTGAGGCTCAGTGGACTTTTCTGTTGGGTACTAGGGTAGGGTTAAGAACACTAAAATCATCCTTACATGGAGATAAAGAGTCATAAAAGGAAAGAATGGAGATTCACACAAGAAGAATGCAAAGCCTTGGTAACACTGTAGACAGATTTAGGACTAGTGTATAGTACAACACCAACAAAACACCATAGTACTAAGGTCTCCTCACAATGAAACAAGAGGAACGATGTAAGTACATAGGGAATCATGATATGCCTCCTATATAATAAAAAACAAAGCTTGTTCATTACTAGTAGTGGTGGAATGGAAAGGATATGAGCAGAGTAGAAATGGGTTCTTGTTCATATGCTCCTCCTCAAATATGACAATAATGAGCAGAGCACAGTAAAGAAGGATCCCCTGTATTACAACTACTAGTAAAAACACAACAATATGGGTAAGAACTATTAAAGAAGTAGTATAGCACTGTTTTGTATAACAACCTGAATTGGATGGAGGGTGGCTTCTCTAGTGCTTGTAATATGTAACGAGAGAATAGTACTAGTAATAAGTATGTATACATTCATACTGTTTAGAGGAAAGTATACATTAAACATTATCATACCATAGTACCCCCCTCTCTAAGGAAGATCATGACCACATATGGTATTATATTCCTTGTTGGGTTTATAAAAGAAAAAGATTATATATTATTCTCTATCATCTGGATCCTTGTCTCATGATAAATTATGGATGTCATCAGCAGAGCTAGAATAGACTTGTTTCTTGAAGAGACAAGAAGTGACAAAAATGATAAGAACAGTATATACATATGCATGCACTAGCAGTTTTTAATCATATAGTATCAAGTTAGGGGTGGCTGAAGGTTTGTTCAAAAAGTATTAAAACATAACTATTATTGTTTGTAGTGCTAGTAGCTGCTATTATACTACTTCAGTAGTATAGGAAATACATGCATATAGAGAGGCATGAACAAGAGTCTGACCTGAGCTGCTTCTTATTGTAGAGAGTAAAAGACAGGGATAAAAATAACTTCCCTGTTGAATCAAGGATAAGATGGGTATGAACCTTTCGAGTCGTGTTTATTCATGTAGTACACGTGTGTACTGTTTGTACAAACAAGGAATGACGGCTACAAAAAACGGGTGATGTTACAGGTTAGACCCGAATTTCAACATTTCACGGGCCAAGGAAAAATTAAAGATGACGTGATAAATCACCCACGCAATGTAAAATGGGTTCCTATACCCATGAGCTATCAATAGATACTTGAGTGGGTATTTCATTTTAATTTCTTGATTTGATATCACCATTTGAAATTTTGGGGTTCCACTAGTAATTTTACTAGTAAACGAGATTTTAATTGAAATAAATTTGTGCGCGCAAAACAATAACTAGTGTGAAGCTAGTGAAACACACCACTAGTTCAACCAAACTTTGTCGGCTCTCAATGTAGCTGACACACTCAAAATGCACAGAATTGTGAAGAGCAAGCATGTCGACAGTTCTCTTAATTTAATCTAACTAATATTTTAGTTTAGGCATTCGTCGGTGCTGTTTTTAGTTGTGCCCCCCTCTTTTGGTATACAGTAAAATATCATACGTGACAGTCTACGTAAAGGTTTTTTTGTGTAGTTTCCCAACGTAAACAAAAAACTCAAATATTAGTGATATAAAATTAATGGAACTGTCGACATGCTTGCTCTTCACAATTCTGTGCATTTTGAGTATGTCAACTACATTGAGAGCCGACAAAATCAGGTCGAACTAGTGATGTTTTTCACTAGCTTTGCGCTAGTTAATTTGTTTCCTGGTGTGTACTGCCAAGCTACTACTCATCGTTAGTTGAAATAATACCATGGGGTACATACGTCTACTTCAGTACCAAGTACATGTACATTATGGTGTACCATCGCCTGTTTCGCATGACTCGAGAGGTTGAGACCCATCTTATCCTTGGTTGAATAACCAATAAATAGAGGGTATGATGTAATTATAGAATATTATGTACTACTACTATATTAATTATGATGTCATCAATTACATATCCTTCTTGTTCTTCTTCTAATTTGTATCTTATATTAATATTATTGATAAACTAGGTGATATTGTAATGACAAAATCCTTAATAGTAGTATGCACAATATTAAAAAAAAATTCTTATAATATGACCAAGGACAGATATTTACTAGATAAATTCTACGATATCATCTTATGTGTATATTTTTTCATAGTCCAGCATGGGATATATCTACTAACTATAATATTATAGTCCTCCATTTCCACTTATGATATCTCTTATGATTTTCTAGTACTGTACATACTATCTAATAGGTAGGAGGTCATCCACATAATATATCATATCATATTAAAGACCAAAAGAATATGGAGGATGATGTTTCCCATATGAGCACAAAAAAATCAAAAATTACTTGCAACCTGCTAATGGCACTAGTGACAAAGTTTGAGTTGAAGACAGATAATATCTAAAACCATATATGAATGATATTCTCTCTCAATTTGATTCTTCTTCTTGTAAGAACACCCATCACTGCACTTGCTTCTTTGAGAAAAGTTTGAAGCCAGCATGTAAGGATGATAGATCCTATATATTTGGCATTTTTTCTAGTAGCCCTTCTGCTCTTGAGGTGATAAGAAGAGCTAACATAGCTTTCCTAGTAAGGAAGTATAACAGGCTGTATAAACATTATTGTGGTTTCAAAAATAAAAGATGAACCATTTTCTGTTTTTGAGGGTATCATTGAAGAATGATATCTTCACTTCTAAACTTCATTAATAGCTTAGAAATTGTAAAAGATACTGCGCTTAATGGAATTATTTAATACCCTCTCAAGCTCCATGGTATGTGAGGCCACCTGGTTTGTAAAGGAATATGAGAAACGAATCAAGAACATATAGGTAAATGGGGAGAAAGGTGATGGGAAATGACATGGGGGGCATGCATTTTCCAACACAATCTATAGGGAAATGAGAATAAAGGAACACGGAAGCATGCTCAAAAAGGGGATAGAGAAGCATTTTCCAGTGTAACATCATGCTAAAAAGAGGGGGTATAGATTTCCCATGTGAAGTTGTGCTAAAATAGGGGGTACAGAGGCATTTTCCCATGGGACATCATACTATTCATCGACAATCACTGGAGCAGTTGCCATTTTTGCTTTGCCATTTTTATCATCATGCTTGTTTTCTTCATTGGGGATTGGCTTGTGCATTTTCAGTATTCTGTCTGTTGTGATGGTAGTTCTCATACTAGGTGTCGCCTAATTGTGGTAGTATGGTCTTCGCCTTATGTGTCATTTTTTTGTCGATTAACCCAACTTACCGTATGACTGATCGCTAGCACTGAGAAGCACATATAGCGACGACGCTAGTACCGCCATTACCACATCCACCTTTTCTGCTGCCGCCGCAACCTCCATCTGTTAATTGTCACCGCTTTTACCATTGCCATCTTGTTGATAATTTCTGCCTGTTGTTTTGCTTGATTTCGATGTGGGATAGAAACATGATCGAATGATTGACCAGTTAACAAACTTGCTAATTTACTACATCAAACACAGTACAATCTAACACTTGCGTAAGTTAGAGAAAGGCGGTGTGAAACCCGGAAAGACCGTGTAATATGATTATACAGCCTTTTGTACGTATTTATATCGTATGAGCAAGGCCAGACAGTGTAATATGATTAGATTTGACCGAGTAAAATGATTGAAAACGAAGGGCAGACCGAGTAATACGATTATAGAGGTTCTACATAGTCCTACCAAGCGGGACCAGTTTACCTTAGGGCACAGACATCTGGGTTAGGAGTTAGAAATGGGGTAACCCGGATCTGATCCTCTCCCAGTACACACATATTTTCTACGTATTTCTACGGCTATGAGATCTCTATGAGAGCTCTCGTAGATTCTATGGTCCCTATTGGTATACTACAATTTGCCATCGTCAACTTACAACTTTGGAGCGGCATCGGCCACTCACAACTATATTTTCTTGACACTTTTCCACTTTTCTGGACTGTGCCACTTACCGAAAATCATGATGTCGTCGTCACAGGTCTTGTAAAGAACATTGTCAATGTTGACATGAAACACTACTTAGTAGTACCAGACAATCCACACGAACTACTTAGGACTACTAGACTACCTGGGTGTCAACCAGAGCATCGTCAACAATGTGGTATCGACGGTACATAGTTCCTACGTAGGCTCCGAAATAGACTCCGCCAAGCACTAACAATTTGTAACCTACTACTGTGAATTCACTACAATAATAAAATAATATCTTTTAAAAGTTAATTCCGAATCCCCGCATCTTGGGATAGGGTTGAATTAATGGGAGTTTTTGTGCTGGTCTGGTTTTGGTCTTGTGAAAAATGCAATAGTCTGTTGAGTGTTTTGTTTTGTTGGAGTGTGTGTAGTTGGCTGTGTTACCGTGGGTGGGTGACGAATAATCCGTCCTTTTCGAGGGATGAAAGTCCGGATGTCTTGGATTTGTGAGTCGTCTTGCTTCTTGCTTCTTGCTTTGTTTTGTTTTGTTTTGTGCTTTGTCCTGCGCTTCTGTTGGTTAGATGGTGCTGAGTTTGTAATAAATTTCCTAATATCGGACGAATTCTTGAGGTGCTGGATTTTTGCATTTTGAGACAGTGCTTTATGGATGGGGTATTACTTTGTAGCCATTGTTTCATGGATACTGCAGTTTTATTTTGCCAATCTTCGAGGTCTATTTCAAGGGGGAAGCGGTCTTGTACTAGCACATCAAATTGGTGTTGGTACAATGATGTGATTTTTGTCAATAGGGCGGCTTTGGTTGCAGCACTTGTTTGGCATCCAGACGAGGGTCCGTGGAGTTGTTCGTTTTGTGCAAGCCATCGTTCTTTTTGGTATTTTCATGTTTCTCGGATTACTTGTCTGATATACTTTGGATCGCCTGTGATTGGTTTGTCATGTAGTTGTTCCAGGTAGCAGCGTTGGCATTGGTCCCAGGCTAGCCCATATTGTCCGAGGTGGAGTTGGTCCCAGCCGATTTTTCCTTGTTCTTCGATGAGTTCTGTGTATGGTTCAAAGTCAATGATGGGGTGGAGACCCTCTAGAGTGTCTTGTGATACTTCGTTGCTTTTTTTTGCTAGGCAGATGATTATTCTGAGAACTGGTTCGACTTCGTGAGTATCAAATATTGGTTTGAGTCCATCTTGTAGTTCATCAACGATTTGTGGGTTTAGGTTGCACTGCATGTAGTGGGTGAAGGTTTCTTGCACGTGTCCTCAGCATGGGCACTGTTGGTTTTCGCTGGCTGTCCATTTTTCGCCTACTGGTACCACTGGTAGTCGACCGTGAATCAGTTTTACACAGAACTGGTGCTTGTAGTAGTTGTATCCATGGAGTGTACTTCTGTGCAAGTACCAGTCGATCAGGTCAGCCGTGCCTTGTTTCCATCCAAAATTGATGATCATGAATTCACGGAGGTCTTGTGAAGACCATGCGTTTCTGATTTCGGAGGCTAGGTTCCTTGTGATAGGGAGGTCATTTATATAAAGCATTGGCTGAATGGCGGGTATTGGAAGAACTCGTCATCGTGTTCGGAGGTTTCTTCCCTTGAATCGTTGGCTAGGTCATCAGCTTTGATGTTCAGGGATGCTTCCCAATGTAGCTCTTCCCCTTCTTTGGGTTTTTGATGTCCTTTTACCCATCGGGTGGGGAACTTGTTTTTTAGCTTGTCTAATGTTGCTTCGATTTGTACTTGGACATCGTTGTCGGGGGCTAGGTGGCTGTTGGCACTGGTAGTGACTCGTTCTTGGAACCAGTTCATTCTTTTGACTACAGTGGATTTATCACAGTAATAGAACATGTTTTCGTTTTCCAGCTCGATGTTATGAAAGGTGCAGTAGTGGAGAAGGAAGATTGTCAGTGATAGCATTCCGACAATTTCAGTGCGGAGTGATTCCATGAGGTGTTTGTTGCCTGGTACTCACCCCTTTCCTCACCAAAGGATATTTATGTTGGTGGCTATTACCCATACGAAGTATCCATGTCCTTCGACGGCTCCTCCGCCGGTGACGAGATATAGGTCCTTGGATGTAGTTAGCAGTTCGTGGAGGTCGGATTCGGTCTCTGCGTTGATTTCTTGGGTCGATGAGAGTATTTGTTGTTCCCAATCGTCTAGGTTGGCTAAATATTCCTGGACAGATTGTGGGGTTGGTTTCTCTGGTGTTGTTTTTTCTATTGCTTCGGATGGGATGGAGAACTGGAATCCTTCAAATGTATCCTCTATGTCTGTTACTGGAACAGAGTCGGTTGGCAGTGGTTGTTGTTAGCTGTCTTCCTCTGTGAGTATGCGTCTTCGGCTGCGTTTTAGGTTTTGATGGCGGTACCATTTTCAATCACTGTATCGGTACAAGGCATGGTGTTTGTGTAAGTATTGGAATTTCCATGTTGTGGTGTCCGTATCTGTCCATTTTCCGAGTGGTTGGCGTAGCTTCTGTCCATCATTGAAATATAGTGTGCGGATCGTTTTATCCCACAGTTTCCATGATTCCTGGTCCGGTTTTGGTTGATACGGCCATTGCGTGTCGTCGAGGACTTTGTGGTTGTCTGTGTGCCATAGTAGGGCATCATGTCTGAGGTATTTTCCATTAAATGTGATTATATCAGACAGGGTGGTGACTTGGAGATGCATTCTGCAATAATTGAGCACTGTATACTTGGATTGAGCTATCGAAGGTGAAGCAAGGATTTCGTCCATAATATGGGTGTCATGTTCACGGGATGTTGGAATTGTCCAAGGGTCGAATTCTCTGATTGGCGCGTTGATCTGATGGAGTAACTCACAAACTTTCCGAATCTACTTGCTTTCGATGTATGGGATGTCTTGTGTGTCAATAAGGATTGGTTTTGATGTACCTGCCATCATTTGGCTGCATCAAATGAGAATGATGCCGCCGTCACCAATTTTTGATCCGTTTCGTATGTGTTTGATGAGAGTTAATATCATCGCTATTCCTTGGACGGCTTCTAGGTCTTTTGCTCCGATACCACCGAGTAGTTTTGGGCCAAAGAGGATTTTTTCGTGGGAAGCTGCTCAAGTATCCTAGAGCTGACAGTAGTCGTGGGAACAATAGCTTGTGGAGTTTCTCAAACTGCTCGAAGTCCAGTGTTGTGGAGGCTAGGGGGTATGTTACACTGGGGAGATACATTGTGTTATATGCTTCCCATATTTCATGGGGACTGACTGGACACGCAATGATGGTACATATGCATTTCTTGGTTTGCTGTGGAGGTGTTCAAATGTGGTGTTGTCTTGCAGGTTTACTGCCTTCCTTACCCTGAGCATCCTGAGTCCTTTTGTCTCCTTAATCCGTTTGATTGGGGCAGATTCGCCATTTTTGGTCGTTGACTGTCACAGTGTTCTCAGGTAGATCTTCTTCAGAGCAGAGGTATGGTTTGCCGGTGCTGGTAAAATCCCAGATCATCATGTAGTATTTGGTCTTAGTGAGCTCTATGACTATGAGGCCTCCTGATATCCACAGGAATTTGCACCAGCTCGCAACATCGTTCTGGACACGTCTCATCATTTTCTTGGCTGAGTAATTAGGTTTTGGCGCGTTGACTACGAGGGTTGTGTCATCTATGAATATATCTGCACTTCTGTGTACAGTTTTTGTTCGCGTTGGGTCGGTGACTAGCGCTCCGTAGGCTTTCTGATTTTGTGATTTAATAATTATATTGCTTACACCGTTCCATCCCGGTAGCCCATCTTTTGTTCCTTGTCTCAGTCCGTAACTTGGGTCTTCTTCGCTATGTTTGTTGAATTATTTTGACACGCCGAATTCTGTGGTCATGTGGTATCGCATTTTCATGAGTGCTTGTGCAAATAGGGTGCAGAGAGAGAGTGCTAGTCCTGCTTTAAAATATACTAGTACAAGTAGGACGGGAAGGATGCGATCGTAGCATGCTTGAGCGTCGCAGTCAATAATTGCTGCATTGCATCGTGTCAGATGTAGGATTTCCAGGGTGAATGTTTTGAGCATGACTACGTCCATAGCTGAGCGTCCGCTTCGTCCTCCGTATTGTTCCTCCTCCATTTTGTTATGTGTTTTCAGGTTTTGCATGGTTCGTCGGGTGACGAATTCGCGGCGGAGGAGGTTTAATTCGGCATCAAGTTTGTGTATGACACGGAGTCGGTTGATCTTTATATTATCCGCATCTTTCCGGATGAAGATGTTATGTACTGTGTTCCATCGGCGTAATGGGGTCCCAGATTCGGTTGATATCTGTATCATGCGTAGGATGATGCCAAAGAAGGCGTTGGGTTTCATTTCATCGGCAACTTTTTCGCCTGTTTCTTTGTGTATCCAGGCTTTGTAGAGACCTAGGTGTCGTCCTTCTGGTGATGTACTTGTCTTCTCTGAACAGATTTTGAATCCTGAGATGAGTTTCTCCCTTGTTATTTTGGCTGATATTTTTGGTGGGTCGGATTTGTTGGGGGCTAGGTTTTGCAGTAATATTTTGACATCGTCGTCTACCTGGAGGCTATCGATATCCACCATCCCTTCTCTAACTTCCTGACAGGACTCTGATTCGGCTGTGTAGTCGAATAGGGATTTCAGATATTCTTGATTAAATGGAGTGGGTTTGGCTTGTCTGAAGTGCTTCTTACAATATGGAATTAGATCGTCATCTAGCTCGTCTTTGAGGGTGATGCGACGGAGTGTTGAAATTAATTTATTTTAAGTCATTATCACGTTATAGTTTCTTTTTATGAACCCCGCCCAATTTGGACTTGGGAGCGCTAGCTACCGAGATTGGATACCTGACTCCCAGGATTTGTAGACTACTG
>JALLOR010000005.1:0-18361 GCA_036939395.1 Porosira glacialis
TGCGTCCATCTGGGCGTAGACTATTTTATAGTGCTATATAGTGGTAAAGACTTTAAATGCTTTCATTTTATTTCCGGCTCGCCACTGGTTGGATAAAAATCTCCAACCTCTCCTTGCGAAGCTGTTCAAATATACCGACAATAATATCGACGGTAACACCAGCCTTGCCAGAATTGGATCCCTGACGAGGCTTATGAACAGTACATTGTACACCTCTCGTTCTGCTGCAGGCGATGACACATATGGACGCGGCACCGCAAACACAAATTACTTTGCGTCTGCTGCCGCTGTTGTTGACATCACGACCAATACAACACATGCTGCTGCAATCCCCGGTTCATCACAGTACCGACAAAACCAACATAATAAACGGTCCAAATTACGTTGGACACTGTATTTTGCAGAGGTGATTGTGGCAAATAAGGTGCACAAGGAAACACTGATAGAAACGGATTACACAGAGACCGAATCAGGCGCCACACCAGCCATGGTTGACATTACAGATATGGATAGCACTACTCGTTCAGGCCTTTCGAGCATGGAGGTGGGATCCACCATTGCAAGGATTGAAACCCTCACCAAAGCAGTAACAAATCTCACAAATGAACAGGAAGAAGCAAGGGGGATTCATGCCAAGATTCAGGGGGGCACGAAATCGGAGAACTCCAAAATACAAGAGGGAGCATTAGTAGCGAAGGATAAAATGGACGAAGTTGCAAAACCAGCGCAAGTGGAACCCATAACCAAGAGTGGACAGGCTACATGTGTAGATTTTGCACAGGTGGTGGAGCGTCTTGAGCAGGAACAGCAAACATTGAAATCAGAGACCGAAAATACGCAGCATAAGTAATAACTCACATGGAAAAGCTGATAAAGGAAAGCATAGAGAATAGAGGCAGAAAATGTCGAATGGAGCGTTACCCTGTAGAGAGTCACCAATCTATAACAAGCCAACATGTCACATCTGCAGGAAATCAATCAAAATCTGGACACATTTGCAGGACACTTCTCTGGTCTTGGCGGCTTTATGGAGCGAGTCGACCATTATATGAGGAACCAGATGCCCCATGCTTCACATTTCTACCAACTGAAACCAGTGCAACAGCAAGATAATGATGCATTATTGCCTTTGGTGTAATATCTGGGTAAGAGAAGCAGGTTGGTCGACCCTGCCCCCAACATCCCCATTGGCCCGATAGCACAACATGAATAACAGAAGACACTAACGCCCAAAATAAGAAGAAGCAACGATGAACAAACAAACAAAAATCAACGACAGAAACCAATCCCTGATGACCGACACCTGATGCTGCCATTGATCCGTACCGTCTAAACTTCTCATCCATGTCAACCAACTCAGCCTACGGGTCCTCCTGCGCCGTGGTGCACCCACAAACATATACTAATTTATCCATGCTCATTAATATCCCATTGCCTACTCCACCACCAGAGTGAGGATTATCCGAGGGTACCTGCATGTATGGTCATGGGGGGGAGTAAACCCTGATTTATGACATTTCATGAGTTCTTGACGTATGAGGATTAAAAAATATAATAATGTAGCTCTCAGTGTGATTTATGCGGGTTGTGCATCAACCCCTGGGGGATTTTGAGGAGGTTTGCCCCCTCTTTATGGAGGTTTAGGGGTGTAACCTCCATTGCAGGGGGTATGGGGGGTGATAGTACCCCCCAATATAGTACACCCCAGCTTGTGAGGGGTCAACGTCAGTGGAGATTTTTTGGGGGGTTATGTAAATTCCATACCAAAATTCACTTTAATGTATGCCTCTTTTTCGTTATAATAACAGTCATATTATGATTTCCAAAACTAAAATGTGTAGTAGGTGTACTATAGCATCTGACAAAAAAATATGTATACTGTAGTATAATATACATTATTGCTCTGGATGTGTACTGCTTTTCCATCGCCGCTTTCCATACAGTTGTCACCAGCACCGCTGGTGCAAATCCCCCCGTCCAAGGTTGAACCCGTATACCACTCTCTACCCCCCTCTCTCACCTCCAGGTACTGGCGGAACGACAACGTTGTCGTCGGCCAACATCCGTTCCCAGAGTGCCAACATAAAGGCCACCACTGCATCCGCTGTGGCATACTCTGCAGCCGCTGCCGGAGGCACACCCTCTTTGATATCGGGAACGACAGCCAATGCCACATCTAAAGACGTGGGGGGATCCAGAAATCGTCATGGACATGGGACCACCGCTAGGCGGGGCGCCTCCGCAAGTACTTCAGGGGACACATAATTCCAATGCCTCTAGAAATACTTTTATCAACAAGAAAATGTTGATGAAGGTGCGCCCTCCACAAATGGGCGGTCGGACCGATTTCTGGACATGGTACACCAAAATGGAGTCGTTTGGCGACATGTATGGCCTATTCATCATTCCCGCGGAGTAAATGACGAAGGAACAGCCGATGGGCCCGACTTGGAATCAGACGGTGTAATAAGACCAAGTTATCATTACTAAGGAGTACCAGTCGCACCTCTATCGTGTTCTCGGTCTCAGTAATGGCATCCCGTCTTACAACAAGGATTTCCGTCACATCCTATGCGCATTGGAAGGAAAAGGGCACCACGCGCTCATGGTAATGCACCAACTCATGGGTAATCCATGTCTGGACAACAAGGAGTTAGCTATGGAAATTCCGAAGCATACAATGGAACAAACATTATACGCTTACACCGCGTAAATATACCACCATGTCAAAATGGAGAAAATGCGCAACTGGCAATGTACGGGTAGGGAAATTGCCAAGCTTTGTTTGGCTAATTTACATATTACGTATTATGACCGCTTCAAGGAGAAAGGGGACTATCATTTTGGCAGGAATCCCCACAACGTCCCATTTTCCCTCTGAAGAGAGAGCATTGGCAAAACTTTCTGCAAATGGGCAAAGGAATTTAACTTTCCCATCCCCGGTAGCAACAAGCAATCAACATCTGGTGGCAACCCCATGATCTATGAGGTGGAGGAGGTGAGCGACGAATATGATAGCTACTTCACCGTCAATGATGGGGAGGTCAATGCAACTTCCACCACCGACCGCTGCCTGGACTGCAAAAGTTACTGCGATTCCCCAACAAAATGCCCCATTAACATCAATCATGTCGTAGGTCATTACAATAATCAAAATCCATGATGGTGCGAAATAATCCTCAATGCAAATACGGCATACATGGACCCCCGCACGGCCCACCGCCGTCTCTCCAATCGCCACCCTTATCTGGACCGGCCCCGCTCCTTCCACCACGGGACCGTCCACCCAATCCTCCACACACCCACCACATATCCTTCAAGCCCTGACATGGTTGTGGCCGCCCACCTAATCGCCACGATCACAATTGCCCAGGTGACTGACGATATAATTCCCACCACCAAGAATACCAAGACGTTCATGCTGTCACGGATGACACGGACGGTCCCACCACCTCCTATGATGACAACAAAGAGTATGAGGAAATCGCCAACGACGCCAACCACAATGAGACACTCTGTTCCATCCACGATGCCAGCGCATTGGACGACAATGACTCCTACTTCACCGATGCCAATGATGACGACGGCATTCACATCATCAACAATCTCTCGGAGATTACCAAGAGACCACTCGACGACGCATCATCGGAATCATCCTCCATTGTGTCCCTTATCTCCCATACCTTGTCATCGGCTTTATCAGTGTCCACTTACCTACCGCTCATAATCACCAATCATCACATTTCCACCATACAGGTTCAGCCAACTAAACCCGTCCCACCACCATTGGCCCCTCCGTCTGCAAGGCCACCACAGTCATCCACTATCATCCTATCGTTGCTGCCTCGTGCCATCGTCAGCAACATTGCCACCCTCTATGTCATTTCAGTCACATTCCTCCTATATGCATTCTTCGGTTTCTCTCCGCCCGGCGTTTTCATCATCTCTGATGCCTAATTCACACCATCGATGTCAACAACCATCCATTCCGTCTTCTATGTATCCCCCCAAGGGGCTAATTTTTGTGTGTTCCTGCAGGAAAGTTGTTGCGTGTCCAGCCCCACCACTCCCATTGGATGATTCCCATCCTATATCGACCCATAGGCATCTATCCCATCATCACTGATGATCTTCCTCTCCGACTCCTCATCCTACTTCAATGACGTTGTCGCCACCATTGGCGTCCATCAACCTTGTCGCTGCCTCCAACATTCCCGGTCCCCCCTTTCCCTTCGTATCATGGCTGGTACAAGGATTCAGGTCACCACATACCACAAACGCCGATTCATCCACCAATACAAGACCATCTCCTTCCCAAAATACCTCAACCCCGCCAAAAAATTCAACGAACATCCAAGTATTGGAACCAACCACCTCCTCATCCCGATAGGCGATGGCACCAACATACAAATTCCTTCTTGGTATACCCCATCTCTCCGCGCCAACGTGATTTCCCCTGGCGATCAAGTTGCCTGCTTTCCGTCAAATTACACTGCCAACATGGTATAATCTCACCACGATCAGGAACAAGGGAAGGTCATAATCCACGGCTAAAACCATAGAGATGCAATTACCTCCACAACCACCTATAACAATAAGAAGGCCATGACACTCCCACTAATTCCCACTCCTTCTATCGTTACCACCACCACATAGTCAGTCACCACCATTGATGCATATCATGTTTTCCTTCACAACCGCATGTTCCAATTCAACCAAATCTTCCCCAGCCGCCCCCAAAATTCTGCAAAGGGCGGCCCAAAGATTCACCACCCCCATAAAACCAAGACATGCCACACCTGAATGAGGTGCAAAGCGAAGAAGGTGGACCAGGGGCATGGAAATGTTATCACAGTCCATGTCCCTTTGTCTGTGATTTTACATTTATCTTGACACGTTATTTACTGTATACTTTCAATTGTACCATATGAGTGTACATACATATATAAGGATGTCAATCAGCGTGCATGTGGTAACGGATCAAAGAATACACAGTAAACACACATTTTTGGACTTCTTTGTATCATGAGCATGAATTAATTTCTCCTTGAAAGAAGTTTCAAGAAGGAAAAGAAACTTCATAACACCGGTCAATGTGATTGAGGGCGGCTGAGAGCGCCTTTACGTACGTACTTAGAGACCCTAGACACCTGCTAGCCATGTGTAAAATGCTAAAGCGGAGTATTCTAACATAATTTAAGAATTTACGAGACCTAAAGAACGTACGTATGTCAAGCGTGGACACTGGACCTAAACCGCTCTCTCCTTTGCTACGGCTACAGTACACCTTCAATATAACGAACACCAATTATATAGAGATTTGCTGCTGCATATTTTATAATATGCCTACTTTATTGGCATGCTAAATTTTTATCGACACTCCATTGTTGATCTTCAGCAAAGTCAATCTAAAAAACTGAGCGTTTCAAACAGGAGTTTACTCCTCTAGAGTGCTTGCATGATCATGGCTCATCTACTTGTACATCCCTCTCTTAATGGAGTGGTATAAGTCCCTATATATTTATTTCAGATAATGGAACATTCTAAAATTATCCATATATGTTATTAGAACCTGGTATGTTTTCAATTGATTCTCAATAGCAGAAGTAGTTTTTTTCTACATGGGATTTACAAATGAAGCCTTGCATAAAATCTTGCCATTACTTATCCCTGATCTAATGAATAAAGTTATGAACCGACCCCCCTCTACATAATAGGTATCTGATTAATCACCTGCGATTGTTACCAAGAAAATATTTACTCTAAAGGTTGGGTCAAATAATACAAGTATATTCATATTATTTGAGATAATAGGAACATATACGTAGACTAGACGTAAGTTGATATATACAAATAATTTTCATCATGCTACGTATATTTTTCAAAATGGGGTGTTATCCTTAGAAATCAGTACACACAATTCCTGGTACAGTACTGAAACTCGATGACTTAAAAAAAAATTGGGTTTGAAACAAAACACATTATTTTATTGTGTACACTCACTTTGGGTCATTTTATAATGAGATGAATATTTGAGTTTGGTTTACTGAAAATAGTCTTACCTGTATGTCTATCATAATATATATTTTACTGATTCCTAATGTACCTACCGCCCCATTTCGAACTTGGTAGTGAGATGCATTTAGAGTTCCCAGGAGATTACTAGAACTCCACACACTGAAACTGGGGAATATTAGAAGATACTGTACGTATTTCCCTCCCGGAATTTACCAAGGCCTAGCCGAACCTAGCAGATCCAGCTGTCACGAGTCAGACGACACGTCAGAACCAAGGGCAAAAACACACAACATCACTTCTCAGATATCATAATATCCTGGCAATCTAATCCTCCCCTTCACCCTCACCATGGGTTCCGGTCGTTGTCCGTCGTTCGATCCTTCTCCACCCAAGCCGCTCGATCCTCGAGGGGAGCTGCGTCACCGTTTTTTCAGTTTGAGTTTGGACGAAAATTTGACTCGAGGATGAGGATGAGGATGTGAAATAGTTTGCGGTTCAAGGATGAGGCGTTTGCGTGCGCGGTTATGGTTCCGTACAATACGCGATTTGCGTCTTGGGATGAAAAAACAAGCAGATAGAAACGATATCCGTAAGAAAGTAGTCTTCTTGAAACAGCGAGCACTTCACCATGTAATGAACGCGCGCCAGAGGTGGCGAGAAACCCGAATCAGTTTGATATTTTAAAGATGCATACGGAAGCCTCCGTACGCTTCGTTAAAGTATCGAACTTATGCATGAAATGCTTTTTGTAGCGGAGGTATAGCCAGCATGTTCCTTTCGCCGTTGATGTCGGTTTAGAATGTCGAGCTTTCTTTCTTGTCGTTCTATATCCCAAGCCCCCCTAAAGCTGCACTACCAAACGCACCTCTCCGAACGGCGCGCCTTTCTTGCAATCAAAGGCGCTGGGAGCAGTTTCGCCTTTTTTAAACTAGACTAACTAGCCTGCCGGTACACGATGTCCGATTTTTGTAAATTGTGACAGCAGCCACTAACCGTCACATCATTAACACGGCCGTGAGCTCTTTGATTGCAAGAGCCTTATAATTCAATTGCATGAGCCTTGCAATCACTGAGCGGTCGAGGCAATCGTTTGAGATTTTTGATGTCCTTGAATTTGTCTTTCTTGCGCTTTCTTTGGAGTTTTACGGCCATACTTACGCCCTTTCGGTTGCAAGAGCCTTGCAATCAGTGAGCGGCGGGTACAGTCGCGGCCCACGTACATCGCGCTCCCCCGCAATTCGCGTTTTTTTAGTTTGAAAGTAATTGAGCTGGGGATAATCTTTAGAGCCAAACAAATGCATGGTCAGGGCAATACTCGCGCTCGTTGATTGCAAGAGCCTTGTAATCAACGAGCGGCACGTACGGGTTTTTTTAACAGCTTGAAACAGTTGAATTGGGCCAAATTGCCCAATCTTTTGAGATTATTTTTTGCCTAGCCTTTTTTTCCGCTTCTTTGAGTCACGGCCATACTCCCGCTCTTTGATTGCAAGAGCCTTGCAATTAATGAGCGGCGAGTATGGCACTGTGACCACAACCCACGTAGCAAAAAGTCCGTTGTTTTCCGCGTTTCTTGTGAGTGTACAGCTCTCTGAGAACAAAGCAACCCCGGCTGTCCGTTACTGTTGGAATACCCTGCGGCGACGGAAGAAGGTGGCCGGGGGTATTGCATGGAAATAGATGATCTCTGAACGTATTGTCGATGGCACATTTATTGTACCTCTGAATGATTTTTCGATGGCACTGCTTTATTATAATTGCCAAAGAGCCATGTTGTTTCCGCTGAGATCAAATGTTCTTGATTTCATCAGAAATGAATTGACTTGAGAAGATGATGTTTTTTTGTCGTAAAGAGCTTGAAAGAGAGTTGGCGGATTTTGTTGGCGTGTTAGAATGGTTATTGCTCGTTTGTGATTGTTGCGTTTTTGGATATTTTTACTACTATAGTTTGAGATTGTGGCGACGAGAACGCGTGGAACGAAAGATTAGTTTCTTCAGGAGGTTCGAGAAAGATGAAACAGTTGCATGTTGATGTCATTCACCATGTCGCCATGATAATGAAACATGGCGAAAGGGTGAGAGATTTGAATTCTGATTATTCTTGTTTTGCTGTCGTTTTTGCAGGTTGGGTAGTAGAATTTTTGAATGTCACCCATGTTTTGGGAGCAAAAATGGAGGCCCGAGAAAAGGTTGTACGTTTTTCACCATTTCGCCCATGATAATGGAACATGGCGAAATTGTGAGAGACCTGCATCCTCATTCTTCTATATCGAAGGCTTCTTTCTCAATATGATACTAGTAAGGACGATTGAAATTACAGTCGGGAATGTGTGTCATGGTGAACGCGGGGGTGGCAGTTGGATCGAAGTCATGCTTTCTCTAAATCTTGTTGTTATTGGGGACACGACGAAATAGACAGGGTCGGGAGAGGAAGGGCCTCAAAACCCTTTTCTTTTTTTTCTACTCGGTGGGTGA
Organism: Porosira glacialis; assembly: GCA_036939395.1. Classification (NCBI taxonomy): domain Eukaryota; phylum Bacillariophyta; class Thalassiosirophyceae; order Thalassiosirales; family Thalassiosiraceae; genus Porosira; species Porosira glacialis. The sequence continues at coordinate 8,491 of JALLOR010000005.1, forward strand.
GTAAAATGATCGACGCCCAAGATGTTGCGACAGAAGTTGTCAGCTGGAATGCCAATGCTGCATCTATTCCTGTCACTGCTCCGTCTTCGCCACCGCCTTTGTCTATGCTTCTGGAGGTACCAACCAAACAGTTCTTGGAATGGAGTGTCTCACGGCACAATACACAACTCTCTTCGTCATCATAGATCATCACCCACGTCTGATGTTGCTACTACGTAGTGCAATTACAGTAGTACCAGTTGTATTCAATGAAAGAGACGGCTATCATAATATTTTAAAGAACGGAACATATGCACATTACCTTTCATATTATTTTCAAGTGTAGAAGCAGATCACTGCTGGAAAGGATGATGCTTAAAACGAATAAACATATGGTCCCTATAATCATACATCATTGCATAATCTCAACAGAACAACACAACCAACCATGGCAGTAGCAGTCACAGTATTTGTTTTTTGGACGTGGCTTCTCATCCACAGACCAACAACAACCAACAACGACTCGCGCAGCGTTGAGAAAAGAAAATGTCCCGCTTCGTACATTTCGTCACCATTTTACTATCTCTATTATATTGGAAGATTTGTTTCTTTTGTTCAAAAGGGAGCCCATGGTTTGGCTATGTAGCCTATCCTGGAAATTTTGAAGTGTCCGAGCCTCGAATTAGACATCTCAAATTAAAAGTATACGTAGTATACGCTTTCGAGGCAGTCTCACTTCGAGTCAACATCCGTCAACACTCTCAGACAGTCAGCGCTTTCAATCGAGAGCCCGTGAGAAATCGCGCCCGCGCCATCGCTTGGTTGAGTTTATTTCACACACCTCCCACGACTTTTTGTATCCAGCGACAGCGTTGTCTGCCTTGCAGACTTGCAGGTGATTTTGTTATCCCACCCTTTGTTGTATCACAGCGGCCGGTTGATTAGTTCATATTAATACTGTCCTTCCGCGTTATACTTAATGTTCAACAATTCAAGAAAAACTAGTCCACCATGTGTAGTTTCAATTTATGGAGCTCTTATACAGTACCGTACTACATATCTATAAAATCACAATGAATAAGGTGGATGTCAACCTGATTTATTCGCAATTTATCAAATCTTTTCAGCTACCACCTACCACGGCGCTCTCTCGTCTCTTAAAAAAATACTACTGTAGCAAAGTATTTCGTGATTACCGATTTTTAAGTCCAAGCAGAATATGCCACATAGTGGGAGGAGTTTTTCATCCTCCAAGTACAACGCACCTATTTGTACCGAAGGAAACATGATGTATGTATTAGCCACAAATTCAGAACAAAACAGTGCGGCATTTAGATGTTTTGGGCGGGTTCCAAGAAGAATACTATGGCAGAATTTTATGTCTTTATTTCTTCTTCTTTTTGTGTAGGTACCTACTAGCTATTCGTACTTATGGCGTACCAAATGAAAAACTATGTTGACAACAACCTCAGAAATCGAAAACATGACCATTGTATCTCATCTTGAAGACTTGCAGAGGCGTTTTTAAAGTTCCCCATTGTGGTATGCGCCACAGCAGCTGTTAATAAAAACAAAGACGCATGTAATGTTTGTTTCTTCGTTGCCCTTATTTTTGTCTAACAGCAGCAGTAAATTTTAAAAGCATATATAACTAACAGCAACAACAAAATGACAGGGTTTGCCTTTCAACTTCTACTTTTATTACATCTGGATTGGCTGTCCAAGTTTTGTGTGTGGCATCACCCTCATAACTTTTTCCCAAGTTGACCAATTTAATTTTTTATACCACAACTGAACTCTCCACGACAAACTCTATAAGATGGCTGGATCGCTGCAGATGCGAATCAATAGCTTGTAATATCCCACGCAATACATTTATGACGTGTCACGTGTTGTGGGAAAGTGAAAGGACCAAGCATTCTTTTCCATAACAAACTCCTCTTTCCACTCATAGTCTGCATCTCCACTTTCGAACAAGATATGGTACGTGTACGTTGGCAGTAGACCTTTCTGTTATTTGACCAATCTAGCAACAATGATTTCATTCAATGAAATCACCGTGTCCGCCATCCACTATCCATGCATGTCCAGATCCATCTCATCGAATAATCGTGCAAACACCTCGGTCCCATCGTCAAGGTGCTTCATCGGCACCACGGAGGTTGAAAATACCATCCTTTCCAGAGAATCCTCAAGCAACTTGGCGAATCACTTGGTACTTGTGACATGCACATCTTCGATCTCCAACGATTCTACCCCATCATCGGACTTGATGTGGTAAAGGAGAAGCGGCGGGGTCTTGTTTGAGCAACAACAACAAGAACCATCTTGGAAGGGAGCAAGATTGACAGAGAAAATCATCCCGGGGTACCAGGTAACGTGAGCCACAGGGTCGCTTGTTTCCCACCAATGAGCATAAACTCACGTCCCTGGCATGTGAACACCGAGAAGTTCCTTTGAACCCTTCCGAAGAACGTGTTTCTTGACGGTACTAGATGACTTTTTGGCAATGGGTTTGAGAAATTTTGTGATTTCTTCTTGGGTACCTTTGTCTTCCCCACACTCACAGTGGCATACTTCGTACTGGTACCTGTAAACTCTCCACTTGTTGTAAGATGCAATGATGCCGTTGTCGCCAAAAACGCCATTGTCATTGGAAGCGCCTTGGTTCTTCTTTCTTGGATTCGAATCTTCGCAGGCGGCGCCGATGTTGTCACTATCACCATTGCATCAATGTCCACTTTCAATACTTTGGGGGGAATCTTCTTCGATTCGTTCTTACCGTGTTCACCAATTCTCCCTACATCATCATCTTGAGCAATTTAGTCCATACTTGTTGTATTGCCAAAAAGTGCGTTGGAGCTGAGTTTCTCCTTCACCCACGCCTCAGCCCCTGCTACTACATAAGCGGGATTCATGATTTGTTCATACATCTCTTTTTTATAAGCTCAGTGATTGATTTCCACTAACCCCAACCATATTTACAAAGGCCTTGAAATAAAGCCCGTTACTCCTGCAGCTTCCAAAACTGTTTTACGACAGGCAGTTTATGGAAATCCCAAGCCATTGCTTTATCGATTCGAGCCGTCACCAATTACATTGCACCGGGGTTGTTTAAAAAAAAATGACTCTTCCTCATCAGTGGGGTTAAAAAAAAACTTCGACCTCACGTTACCGATCCTGAATTTCTCCTTCACCCACAGCACATCCTTTAATTGTTTTTGTGCATGAGTCCTGGTTTGTTCATACATCCTTGTTTTGATAAGCTTGGTGATTGATTTACGTTGACCCCAACCGTATTTCTAGAGGCCTTGAAAAAAAAGCCGTTCTTCCTGGGGCTTCCAAAAATGTTTTTCACCGGGATGTTTATGGCAATCCCGATCAATTGCTTTATCGATTCGATCCGTCATCAGTTGCATTGAATTGGGGTTGTTTCCCCAAAAACTGGACTCTTCCTCATCAGTGGGGTCGAATAAAAACTTCGCCCTCACGTTAACGATCCTCAACTAATTATTCACCCACGGCGCAGCCACTACTACTATATGATCATGAGATTTGGTTTGTGTATTCGTTTTTTGTTTCGACAAGATCGGCGATTGGCCCCCAATTTACCCAGCCGTATCGATATAGGCCTACACAGAAATCCCGTTCCTCCTACAGCTTCCAGTACTTGTACCGAACATAAATTTTTCCAGTTGTCTGGTCACAAAGCTTCCGATCGGTTGATTTTTAATTCGAGCTGTCATCAATCGCATTACATCTGGGTATTCTTTTAAGATGCCGCACTCGTCGTCGCTCATATTTTGAAACGGTAGCTTCTATAGGGTCATTACTTCCTTCTTTTCCGGTGCTTCATTTCTTGCTGCCGTTTCTTTCATCGTGGGGTGAGCGCCCAGTTTTCGGGTTAAGCCTTTCTTGTTTAGCGCATATTCTGTGTCCTTTTCTGCAGCGACATTGCCGGTGTCGCTCCCAAAACTAATTTTTGTGAGCTCGTTTTTTTACTACACCACCTTCGCCCACAGACATCGTGCCTGCTGTAATTTTGCGACACGTTTTTTTCTTGGAGACCTTCTTGGCTAGAATTTTCATGTTGACGTCTCTTGTTGGACCTCTGATGAAAAAAATAAGGTAAGGTACAAACGTTGAACACAGTATCCGATGGAGTTGTGAGTCGAGCGTGATTCGCAGTTGAGGTGTTAGCCTAGTAACATTGGAGAAATCCCGCAGCCCACAAATAGTGATGAATACACAACATCACTAAGTACTCACATGGTACTGATCCATGTTGGGATGCCAGTTGGTGGTGGATGCACACACTCACAGCGATGCTCAGTGAATGCGATGCCATAGGAGCTACTGCATATCGCTCTTGGGCCCAGCGCCGCGTACAGTGTGATAGGAAAGAACATGCTCCTGCATAGCAACAACAATTGTGTTGTAAAAACTGGCAAGTTATCAAGAGAGAGTAATCTCGAATAATGACACCGAGGGTGCTTGGCGAGCTCTCCACTATTTATGAATTTATTACTTGTAGCACGTACAAATGGGTGTCGAGCTTGATGATGACATTCGTACCTACTGTACCTACTCACCCCATCAGGCACTTAACGGTAATACGATTACAAGTATTTTACTGTTATAAATGTATGAAGAAATTCTTTCAATACATGCATGCAATTACTTTCACAATGTATCCTACAATAAGTACTATGTAGTGTGCCCATAACCCTAACAAGTCAGTATCAACTATGTACTGTAATATTAGTAAACTATTTGCATCACTTTACACTGCAAAGCACTTCAATGGGTTGGCATATATTTTGCTCTTCAAAGTGTGTGTTCCATTGATGATGTGTTACTGTTATATTTTTTGGTGTTTTGATACACACTTCGTTAATTAAAAAAAATTGGTGTAAGTCTCTTTTTGTAATATCAAATTCGATGATTGCAACTCCTCACCTCCCAATGTACTGAATTTACTGAAGTTAAGGATGTGAAGGTTGTAAGGAATCATCACTAGGTCCGAAAACAATGGTTTCTGTTCGGGATTCATTTTTAGAATCACTTGGTGGCTCTGGATGCCAAGAGGATAACACAAAATAATTGAACGCCACAGTAATTCTCTGAGATTTGATTCCACTGGTCACAATATCTTGCAGTTCTTCTTGAGATTTGGATGTAATATCATCAATGTTATCAGGGTTGATTTTTCACTCCAATCATCATATTTTGTGTCTTCTGCATCCCAATCCTCAAAATATAAATCGATTTTAACTGAATCATCACAATCACTATCATTAGGAAAAGACATTTGGTTGTATGCCTCACACATCCATTTCTTTAGGGCAAGGGTGGCAGTCCTGCCTTGGAGAACTGTTTGGCCAAGATATGATATATTGGGATCACATTCCAACTGAAAGCATCCATGCACATGAGCCGTTCCTCTTTCCTGGTACTCAATCCTGAACCAATTATACTCTGCCTTCATCCCAGAAGACTGCAAGAATTCCTTAAAACAATATTCAACTCGTTCATTAAAAAGAGCATCCACAAAATACTGATTATCTCTGACTGCCTTGCGCTGCCACTTTTATTTCTTACGCTCAGTTCCATCAACAGGAAATGAGTCATTCCCGATTGTTTAGGAGTTGTAAATTTATAACTTTTCTATCATGTAAAATGTACATACCGGAAAAATGAAAAATCAGAAACGACCATATTTCCTACTACTTACATTTCCTTGGTGAGATGGTCATGAACCCAATGATTCAGATGCAGCGGGAGACTTGGGGGTGTTGTAAAGTTCGCGTCAAACGACTTTTAAAAGAATGAGATAGTTACAAAAAAGGGATAAAGAAAAAGGCTGTCCAGAATGAAGTTAGAAATGTATGGATGGTTGTGTGGTGGTTGAACGCTTTGTGCTTGAAAAAAGATATAAAAATAAAGGTACACAATGAAATTGATTTTGTGCGCAAGGGGTGACGAACCTTATCCTTGTCTCTGTTCGGTCCATCCATTCTGGGAAGTTCAACAGGCTTGTCAAATTCAAAATAATCGGAGGATCCATCCACAACTACTCCACCGGGACCAGCCCCAACAACTTCCAATCCAGGTCCAGAGACTCCTACTTCAGCAGCTCCAGGTCTAGCGGCTCTTCTTCCAGAAACTCCATGACCGGCGATTCTTCCTCCTGTGACTTCAGTTCCATTTCCAGCAACATTTGCGGCTTTATCTCCAGGATATTTATCCATAGATGCCTTCGAAACAGAAGAAACAAGAAACAGAGTGACAAAGTTGTCAGAAAAGTCAATTCTTGCTTGAAAGGAACTACGATGCAATCTTGTCAATGATTTATCAAATGAAATAATGTTTGTGTGAAATATGACAAGGTAAAAACAATATTTTTGCGCGATAGGTGATGGATCTCATCATTTTCATTGGGTTAGCGAGGTACAGAGATTCCGGGAAGTCGAATAGACCTGTCACATCCAACAGAATAAGCGGTTCCAGAAACCCCCAATCCAGGTCATATGACTCCAACTTCGGAGGTCATGACTCTAGGAACTCTGGCGAACTCAATGTCAGCCGATGCCATCATATGCTGAATCAAGGGGGGACCAACCGACTTTGGTAAAGTTTTAAAGTAAAGATAAAAGAAAGAGAGTAATTAGAAAGTAAAATCGTGCTTGCAAATATGCTACTATGAGATGAATGCTTTGCGCGCGGCAATATTAAAAATCATGTACGACGAACCCTATTTTCATTCTCCCCGTCCTCTTTTTCAGCCACCATCGTCCATAAAATAGTGTCCCTTGATTGTATCTGACGCCGAATTAAAGACGAATCAGTCACTTCAATAAACGTTATAAAATATTAAATGAAATTTTGAAAATAAAAAGATTAATTAGAAAATCAATTCGTGCAAGCAAGATACTATGATAAGGCAAATGCTTTACGCGCGGCAACATACAAAATAAAGAATATGACGAACCCTATTATCATCTGTCCGGTTCACTTGTTCAGTCATCACATTGTTCCTCAATGCTATCAAACGCACAGCGGAATGCGCCACCTTTGATTAAGTTTATAAGCAAAGTTCAGAAAGAAAAAGAGTACACGTACATATCTAGTTTGAAAATGAAATAGCAGTTACAAAACAAGAAATATGGCAATAACAAAACAAAGAGGAAAGAAATGACTCACATTATAGTTTGGGATATCTTTTCCCGCCACCACGTTGTTTCTGCATGCGACGGAATCCGCAACACTTGAAATTTGCGATGCAGAAAACATTTGCTTCGGAGTTGGAAGAGTACTCTGGCAGTAAACTTATTCCAAATCAGTGATTTCGGGAATTCTATCTCTGGCAACGCTAAGAAATCTGTCGACGTCAATGTCCCTCGATGCCATCGGATGCGGAATCAAGGGAGGACCAACCGACTTTGATACAATTTAAAAATAATCATAAAAGAAAAAGAGGATTTAGAAAATAAAATTGCTCTACAGTAGTGAAGATGCTACAATGATACAAATCCTCCAACTCACCTTTCTTTGACTGTTGTCTTTTTCAGCCATCGTGGTGATTATTGATACGAAAGGACGCCCAACTGAAGATATATTGGCGGAATTTTAAGAAAATTAAAAGGGAAGTCAAATAAAAAGAAGGAGAAAGGCTGGAAACAAATTAGCTTTTTGACGCGAATTCTCATGCGCAGGAACACATAAAGGGGAACACAAAAATAAAATAAAATAAAAGGATGTGAAGAACCTCAATCGTCACATTCCATTTTCCAACTGCCACAGTTTCTCTAGCCGCAATGGAACACCAACTGAAGATGAATTGACTGGCTTTAAACATCAATTTAAGGAGAATGAGATAAAGAAGAAGAAGGGAAGTTGGAAAGTAAATTGGTTTTACGACACCAGCTATAACGCAATAATGTTAATATTTTCTGCACGGAAACACACATGTAAGCAATGCAATACAAACATAGATTAAAATAATGTGACACACCTCAATCGTCACGTTCTCGTTTTCAGTTGTTGCAGTGTTTGTAGGTTTTACAAGATAACTGACCGAAGACTCATCGACTGACTATAAAAGAAATTTAGAAAGTAAAGTAAGAAATTACAACAGGAAGAAAACAATTGAAATAAATAAATACATAAATAAGTTTGTGGTGCTAGAATACAAGTAATGCTTGTGTGCGGCACGGACATACAAACATTAGGCAAGCATGACTCACCTCAGTTCATCCGGGATCTTGTTCAATGTCATTGTGTTTCTGGATGCGTCGGAAGCCGCGACGCTTGCACTTTGTGACAAAAACAAAAGTTGGTTTGGATTCGGAATACTACTATGGTGGTAAGTGTATCCTGCCTTGGACATGGGATTGGTCTTGGATGGGAATACGGCAATCATACGGTTGAACGCGGGAGGAGACCTCCAATAATGCGCATTCGGATTCTATTGTCGATGGAACGTATTGGGAACAGCATCATGAGATGCAGCAGGTACCGAATACAAATTTGGCGCCGAAAACCCACTGATATCGGCATTCACCACTGGCGTCATTTATCGATATGATACAGCATCGCGAAAAGAAGAGTTTGGCGCCCACGTTGGAAGATAACGTAAAGGTAGTCGATGGAAGTCACCAATTCCCAATCCAGCAACTGAAGTGTAGTATGATAGATGATGAAGGGATAGAGTCGACTTTGCAGCATATGGAGGAACAGAAGGGCAACTTCCACAATTCCACGTGCAATGAGCGTTGGCACTAGCTTGTTGTAGTCGTTTCCTCTCCCTTTCTTTTGCCGCTGTCCTATTCCCTTTTTTCTCGCTGTACCGTAGTTCGTTCGATGGTGCCTTTGATTCAACATATGTCATTTCTTTGGGAAAGGTAGAAACATGAGACTGTTGAGGGCGAAAAGAGTGGACATCATAAATTAAAAAGGGGCAGACTAGTAATTACTTACACGTGGTGATGGCAATGGTAACGGATCAGCCGAGCAAAGGTGAATGTGATGGTGAAGGCGATGGTGAAGGCAAAGACAAAGGTGACATCAATGGTGATGGTGAAGGTGATGGTGAAGGTGAAGATGAAGGACATGTCGATGGGGATGGTAAACGTGAAGGTGAAGACAAAGGCGATGGAAATGGCAATGGCGATGAAAATGGATATGGAGTGGTGATGATGACACCTACTTTGAAAATGAACCATTTCTGCATGGAGACTACACCACACACAAGCACGAAGAGGCAAAACAAAACACAACTTAAAATTAGAAAATATTCTACTAGAAATACAGTAGAATACCAGAGTATGAAAACATAGTTGTAAATAGTACTGTGTAGAATGTACGTAACCATATGTAACTTAAGGTGGATAGTGTAGTACACTAGTACAGTATGTATGTATGTACAGTACCTATATTATGAGTAAAATTCTAGCCCGATAATAGCGAAGTCAAAAATGAAGGTCGACGAAACATCGCAGCAAAAGAGATCAAGGTTAGAGCCCTCCTCTCGAGCTGCGAGAACCAACAAAAATCCAAAGCGTTCCGAGATGTTACTAAACACATAGTGGTGTATTCTCAAAATGCACAAGGAATACAAGGGAATGAACTCTCGGGGAACTTCCGCGGATCGCTGGAGATTCAGCATCTGAAGCGCACGATCAAACATTATAGTCGCCAGACCCGTAGGAAGTGCAGTTCCCACACGCAATTGATACTGTATGAGGGAAGGCCCTTCTACGGGTATGATTTTAGAGTACATTCAAATCGCAAAATTTTCAGAATATTGACCACATGGGCCAAATTTCCAGATATTTTACCACATGTGCCATGCATTATCTCGTCACAAGTCATTAACAAGTCATTATCGCTT
>JALLOR010000006.1:0-22546 GCA_036939395.1 Porosira glacialis
AGTGAGTGTACGTTATGTAGCGGTAGCGATAGCGATAGCGATAGCGATGGCGATAGCGATAGCGATATCAAATCGGCACCACCGGATGAAATGCCATTTCCAAATGATATTGAGGTATCGACCCATGATAGGCCCTCCGAACAGTGGCCGCAATTTTTACGAAATGAAAACGAGAGGGCCACGTTGCACTGGTGAAAAAGTACCTCTAGCGAAAGAAGATCTAAATGCTTGTGAGGCCCCGTGGTGGCCGATCAGCCTCGGTTTCTTTGGTTTCAGTGTAAGACCCCGAGTCGGCACAGGGGACGTGTGACAGCCGCCGCGAGCGCGATCGCAGTTGTTCGGGATTTTTGTCCTAGCTAAGGTGCGAAGTTTTCCCGTGTTCACCCACCTGCCAAAACTGGTCTTATGTATTTGTTATTAAAAATATCTCATTTTAAAATTTAAAATTTATTGGCGTAGGTGAAGGTTTACAGATGGAAGACGAAGATGTCCTCTATTATTTTAAAATCAACGACGGAATTGGACAAAAGAGGGCTCGATTAATCCCGCTAACGTCTCCTTTCAGCATAATCGATGCAAACCTCGTGGCTGCGGTCGCTGATCGCCCTTCTGCTCCTGTCGGTAGTGGCATCGGGGGCAGAGGGCGATTCTGCGGATGCGTCCAAAGATGGTGCAAACTCCGCTGACGGTGGCGACGATGGCGCGGCATCCGATGCCGCTGTCCCTCTGGGCCACAATGAGGGAGACGACACTCTCGTCATCGCCGCAATACATCCGGAGGCCGGCCCCGTCTCAGGCGGGACACCTGTTGTATTAGTGGCGACCGGAAGCGTCGGCGGTGCCGCCGGTGCCATCGACGACGACTCGCTGTACTGCCGATTCGGCGACACTGACGGTCGCTCTCTCGTCCCGGCGCGATGGATATCCTCGACGGAGATCGAATGTACCGCGCCCGAGAGGAAAGATGGCGAAAGTACGAGTGGAAGCGAGTCTCTCGATTTGATCCAGGAAGGGAAGTCAATAGTATCGTCTCCGTCATCCTTGCGGTACCATTACTACGAGCACCCAATAATCACGTCCCTGTATCCTCTTTCGGGAGCGGCTCGGGGCGGGACGCCCGTTTCTTTGCGTGGCACCGGCTTCGCGTCGGTGCTGGCTCTGCTGGGATCGGGACCGTCCTGTCGTTTTGGGATCGTTGATGTTCCGGCGCGGCTCGTGAACGACGGGGAGTTGATCTGCCGGAGTCCGCCGGGAGGGGTCGGATCATCGCACACAGTGGCGGTGAGCCTCAACGGCGTCGATTTTTCTCCATCGTCGTCGTTCGCTACCGATGCGGCGGAATTTCGATACGCCGAGTCGCCTGTCGTACGATCTGTGTTTCCAACGAGAGGGAGTGTTTTGGGAGGCACGGCACTGACGGTGATTGGTTCCGGCTTTGAAGATGCGGTTGAGTTGCAATGCTCCTTCTTCTTTGCGGGCACCGACGGTGGCGACGAAGGCCACGCAGGACTGATGTTTGCACCATTGCGGTATGTGTCCGCGGCTGAGCTGGAGTGCACGAGCCCACCCAGCATTGACACAGGCTTTCGCGGTCGGGTGGCATTGGAAGTGACCGCCAATGGCGTCGATTTGTCTTACAGCGGTGTCGGCTTCCAGTACATTGAAGGTTTCACTGTGACGGCCATTGCTCCTGATAGTGGTCCGACGTCGGGTGGGACGCGGATCGTGTTGATCGGATCTCATTTTTTGGACGGGGACTCCATGCGTTGTCGCTTCGGCAACGACGTCGTTGTTCTCGCGCATTGGATATCTTCCACGGAGATAGAGTGCGCATCTCCGCCGTGGAGAAGCAAGGGTGGAGATATCAAGGAAGTGCCGTTGGCGTTGAGTCTAAACGGAAAGGACTTTGCTTCGACCTTGATGAAGTTTCGGTACTATAATCACCCCGTCGTTGCATCCTTGATTCCATCGTCGGGGACTGCTTTGGGAGGAACTCCAATCGTGGTGCGCGGGACGGGCTTTGTGGCATCATCGCGCCTCGTCTGTCGATTTAGAGACATGGATGTGGCAGCGTCGTACGTCGGCAACGACGAGCTTGTGTGTCGAAGCCCGATGGGTGCTGTGGGTTCCTCGTGCTTGGTAGCCATTAGCGCGAATGGAATAGATTTCGCTTCCTCCTCGGCAATCTTTCGATACACGGAGCCTTTGCTTTTGAAATCGATTTCTCCCACGAGGGGAAGCGCATCGGGAGGGGTGGTCCTAACTGTGATGGGGTCAGGGTTTGAAGATTCGGCCGAGCTGAAGTGCTCCTTTCTAGTGGGCGAAGAGAAGCAGGCGGTGCTAGTTACCGCACAAAGAACTTCTGAATCAGAGCTGACGTGTACTAGCCCTCCCACGCACGTAAATGGTCGGACAAGGGTGGAAGTGACCGTGAATGGCGTGGATAAATCAACCAACAGCGTGGAGTTTCACTATTTTGCCGACGTTGTTGTAAATTCCGTAGACCCTGATACGGGGCCAATTTCAGGCGGAACGCTCGTGAACCTATCAGGCGACGGATTTCTGAATGAACACTCCTCCAAGTGTCGATTTGGGGATGTCACCGTCCCCGCCCGATGGATATCGCCTTCGCAGGTTCAGTGCAAAACATCCCTTGCTTTGGCTGGATCAGTGAATGTTGCCTACAGTAACAACGGTATCACGTATACGACTGGAACACACCATTTCTTATTCACTACACCGTTTACTATCTCCAGCGTCAGCCCTCATTCCGGGACACCCAGTACTGTTGTCCGAATAATTGGCATAGGATTTATCAAAGAGGATGGGTGGAAATGCTTGTTCGCGGATTCTTCTGTCCCAACTGTGTTTATTTCGGTGACTGAAGTTCAATGCCTATCACCTATTTCCTTCGAGGACGAAGCGTCACTGCAAGTGTCTGATCCGCGAGGGGCAATCGTTGATACCGGCGTCAGTTTTCGCTCCTGGAGTGATCTCAAACTGATGTCTATTTTCCCCCATTCGTCGCCGGTCTCGGGAGGTACTAACGTCAGAATCGAATTACGCGGACTTCGGCCGAACTCGGAATATTTTTGTGACTTTGGGAGTGACAGAGTACCAGCAGACTTGCTCTTGAATGCATCAGCCGTCATATGTCAGACCCTGCCGCGTGCTTATGCCGAACGCACTACACTGTTAGTGCGAGGTGAAAACGTTGCAAGCGTCACAACGATCTTCATCTTTTTCGTGCCACCAGCAGTTGAAAGCATATCACCCACTTCGATCTATGCCACATCTCGGACAGACGTCTTCATTACAGGCACAGGATTCTTGGATTCTCCACTTGTTCAGTGCCGATTCGGAGCCGAAGTCGTCGTCCAAGCGCGATGGTTGTCAGGAAACCAAATTTACTGCACCGTGCCGAAGTTGTCAGCTCCAAAAACATTGAAGCTTCGTGTCGATGTTTCCAACAACGCGGTCGACTTCCACGACAGTGGAATTGCGCTGGACGTGTTTCCCGACCTGTTCACCCTTAGTTATATCGATCCTCAGCGCGGAGCGGTGTCGGGCGGGACAAGTGTGTCCGTGAAAGGTACAGGATTTCATAATTCGTTTCGGTACCTGTGTCTTTTTGGAAGCAAGCTAGTAGATGCTATTTACAAAGGCCCGAACGAGCTTCTTTGCAACACTCCACCATCGACATTTTCCGGGCACAAACCAATCTGGATTTGTCTTGAAAAGGGCGATTGTACAGGTGGCGACTTGGTGTTCAATTTTGTAGACACTACTCGGCCCCTTGATGCATCGCCGAGAGACGGTCCGGTTTCGGCGACGGCAGCGACAACGCTGGATGCGGTGACAATGCTAGGAGACTCCGCTAGGTTTAATGGTTACAACCTTCGTATGCGGGGCCGTGGCATTCCCAACACTCCCACTCTTGCTTGCTCTTTGGGAAATAATCGCACCGCACCAGCTACGTGGGTATCTTCAGAAGAGTTATGGTGCAACATGACCGTAGCCATTCCGGACACTTTACCTGTTGCAATCCGTTACGGGGAGGGAAGCGGCTTCTTGAGTAACACCTTAGAATTCAAACTCGAAGCGCCTCCACGAATCCATCACGTTTTTCCTTCCGTAGGTCCACCTGGAACTTTGGTTTCGGTGAAAGGCGCAAAGTTCATGTCAGATCCTGTCTGTATCTTTAGAGCAATAACGGTCGCAGCTGTTCTCTCTTCCGACAAATCATCTGTCGCATGCACGGCACCCTGGAACGAGCAGTCAGAAAGGGTTACGATTTCTGTAGCAAGTGCATCTACAACGGCTGGAGTCGGAGTCGGTGATTTCTACAACGATTCCTTCACGTTTACGTTTATCGAGGCACCTCAAGTATTGTCAGCGGCGCCCTTAGTCATCGACAGAAAAAGAAAATCACCTATATTGATTTTGGTGCAGGGAATTGGTTTTGATTTTTTCTCCACAAGTAATGCAACATTTTGGTGCTGCATTGGATCTACCGACTCGTCTCTTGCCACCGTTGTCTCCTCGACTGCTATTGAGTGCAATTTCGACCATTTGACGGAGACTGGATACTTTCCACTCAGTATCCGCAGCAACAGTCACGATTCCATAGCGTTGTCACGTGTGACTATCGAAGTTGTAGGTTCGCCCGTACTGAACTTCTTGGAACCTTCATTGTCCATCGTCAATGGCACGGATAAATTCCTTGTTGAAGGAGAACATTTTGCAGACGTAAATCTGACGTGTTTATTCGATGATGTGGCGACGTTTGGAGTTTGGATTACATCAAAACAGATTATGTGTAGTGTCCCTTACACCAAGATACCTCGGGTCGGGAACTATGAAGTCTATATTTCGAATGACGGATCCACTCTAAGTTCTGATTTTTTGGTCTATCGTATTGTTCCAGCTGCATCGATACACTATATTGCACCGACTTTTGGCTACGCTGGGACCAACATAAATGTGATCGGAAAGTCCTTTCGGGAAGACATGCAGTGCCTTTTTGGTGGACACAAAATCGTGCAATCCAATTTTGTGAATTCAACTTCGCTTCGGTGCGCAACGCCTTCCAGCATGCAAGGGGGCGTGGTTTCTGTTGGCCTTGCTCTTCTAGACGGCACTCTACTTTCAAACGAGCCACAGCAATACTTCACGTTCCTCGACCTCTCTGTGAGTAGCATTCGTCCTAATTTTGGAGGCACCGCTGGAGGGACGCCCGTGGTAGTAACTCTGAAGGAGGATGTGGCCAATTTGGTTACACACTGTGCATTTGGCGATCGCATTGTTCCTGCGAGAGTGGTCGAATCAACTATCATTTGTCTGGCACCGTCCATGGCCGATACAGGTTTACAATTTGTTGGGGTCAGTGCGAACGGGGAAGATTTTTCGATGAGCCGCCATTCATTTGAGTACACGGAGCCTACCGAGGTTTTTAGTATGAGTCCCGATAGCGGTCCAGAGACAGGCGGTACGATCGTGACGCTCAAGGGCAAGGGATTTGTGAACAAAGATAGTTTGGCGTGTTACTTCGGTGGCGTATTAGTTCCTGGCCGATGGGTATCGGATGAAATAATGTTGTGTGAGACATCAAGTATGCAACCCGGAGATTACGCTTTGAGTGTGACGACAAATGGTTTCGATAGTGTTGGCACAATGCTTTCCTATCACATGCATCCGCAGGCAACAGTTTTAAGCATGAGTCCTTCATTTGGGAAATTAAGAGGTGGATCAACTATCACTGTCCTCGGAACTAACTTTCCGCGTACTGAACACTTAGCCTGTCGTTTTGGTCCCGTTCGCGTCAACGCCATTTACGTGGATCTAAATTCAAATATGCTGCATTGCATCTCCCCTGAAAGTAACGTAACTGGCTCGGTAGAAGTTTCTATTGCTGTGGATGGAATTGATGTTGCTATTGCTCCAAACGCCTTTGAATTTATACTTCCATTTCGACCGACGTCGATTCATCCAAAGAGTGGTTTCTCGCGAGGAGGTACTTCCATTTCAATTTTTGGATTTGATTTCTCTCATTCTAAAGGCGATATCAGTTGTGTCTTTGATAGTGTGAGGACTGCAGCTACTTTCGTTTCCGAAAGACAGGTATCTTGCAAATCTCCCCCTGCATCAGCGAAAACCGAAGTTCGGGTGTCTCTTGCATATGGCGCAGACATGTTTGTTCCGAACTCTGACCTTTTCACTTACGTGCCCGACATTCAATTGCACGATATTTCGCCGTCGGTCATGTTGAGTACACGTAGCAGCAATACAGTCGCTGTCATCTATGGGGAACATTTTGAACACAGCGAAGACCTCATCTGCATGATTTCCCATCACCACGATCATTTGGAAGCGACTCTCATCGGCGAGTCAGAAGTTCTTTGTGGAATTCCGAAAGATTTGATCCCGGGAATGTACAGTTTAAGAGTCTCAAACAATGGTCAGGACTTCGCAGACGACACACTTTTCTTTCGTGTGATGAATCCATTCGGCATCACATCGCTATATCCAACAATGGGATTTCGAGACGGAAAGACTACCATCATTTCATTATGGGGCAATCATTTTGAAAACTTGGAAGGTCTGGGGTGTCTAGTCGATGGCAAGTATATTGTAAGCTCCAATTTTGTGAATTCAACTTTGATCGAGTGCGAGATGCCGTTGAATGCGTACAAAGGTGCTGTTTCTGTTGGCCTTGCTCTTCTAGACGGCACTCTACTTTCAAACGAGCCACAGCAATACTTCACGTTCCTCGACCTCTCTGTGAGTAGCATTCGTCCTAATTTTGGAGGCACCGCTGGAGGGACGCCCGTGGTAGTAACTCTGAAGGAGGATGTGGCCAATTTGGTTACACACTGTGCATTTGGCGATCGCATTGTTCCTGCGAGAGTGGTCGAATCAACTATCATTTGTCTGGCACCGTCCATGGCCGATACAGGTTTACAATTTGTTGGGGTCAGTGCGAACGGGGAAGATTTTTCGATGAGCCGCCATTCATTTGAGTACACGGAGCCTACCGAGGTTTTTAGTATGAGTCCCGATAGCGGTCCAGAGACAGGCGGTACGATCGTGACGCTCAAGGGCAAGGGATTTGTGAACAAAGATAGTTTGGCGTGTTACTTCGGTGGCGTATTAGTTCCTGGCCGATGGGTATCGGATGAAATAATGTCGTGTGAGACATTAAGTATGCAACCCGGAGATTACGCTTTGAGTGTGACGATAAACGGCGCTGACGAAGTTCATCATATGACACCCTTCTCAGTCTTCAAAGAAATCAGCGTTCATTCCGTCACACCATCGTTAGGCCCTATCTTGGGAGGCACACACATTTCCATTGCTGGGAGTTCGTTTTCTTTTACAGACAACATTTCTTGCAGGTTTGGAGATTATGGCATTGTCGACGCCTCTTTTGCCAACCCCTACGTTTTATCTTGCATCACTCCGGACATTAGTAGTCATCTCGCCATACCGGTTTTAACAAAGGTAGATGTTCAGGTTTCATTGAATGGAATTGACTTTTCACCTAGCTCTACCTCCTACCAATTTCACCCAACGGCTGAAGTGCATCGTCTTGACCCCATGGAGGGACCGGACGATGGCGGTACTCAAGTGATGGTGAGCGGAATAAACTTCTTTGCACCGATGGAGTGTTTTTTTGGGAATCAAACTGCACCTGCTGTGGTTCTATCGGAGTCAAGAATGATTTGCGTGTCTCCGCCCAATTTAGCAGTCGGCGAAGTATTGTTCACTGCGAGCATGAATGGTGGATCTCGAGTGGCCCCTATTACGTTTCGTTTCCTCCCTAGTAAGCTGAATTCTTTGAGAATTGCACCCCGATCTGGGCCATTTGTCGGGGGCACGCTTGTAACTGTCAGCGGAACAGATATTGTAAACCGGCCATCGTTGCGATGTCAATTTGGACCCAATTACTCCACCGAAGTCATATTCATTTCGAGCAAGGAAGTCAAATGCAAAGCCCCTCCTCACCCACCAGGATTTGCGTATGTTGCCCTTGTCAGTGAAGAAGGTGATGGTGCGGAGGTCGAGTCTAACAGTAACGGCATGGTATTTGAATATTTTACGCCTCCGCAGCTGTTTTCGGTCCTTCCAAGTAGTGGACCACACCACGGCGGAACAACTGTCACCATTCACGGTCGGCACTTCCGGTCAACCGTGGATTACTTTTGTTACTTCGGAGATTCGAAAGCGATCGGGGTGTATTCCGGAGTTGATTCCATCCAGTGCTCGTTGCCACAAAGAGAATCACATCAAGTTTCTGTCAAGGTATTCGTTGCCGATGCAAGTTTTAACTTTACAGAAGGATCGCTGCGCTTCCTATACACGTCCTTGCCGGAGATTGAACGTTTATCACCTCGCTATGGATTTCCTCAAGGAGGCGAGGGGATCTCTATTTTTGGCGCGCACCTAAATTCAACCTCTGATGCCTGGTGTCGGTTTGTTCCCACCGCACCCTTTTCCAACGAAACCGTGCAAGCCAGAGGTGCATCCATTACAATTCGTGCATATGTTGTGTCAGATGAAGGATACGTGGTTTGTCGGACGCCACCCAGATCACTATTATCAAATCTCCCGACCAACAATCTAGTGGAGGTGACCACAAATGGCCATGACTTTACAACATCTCGCCTCCCATTTACATATATCCAGCGCCCGACGATTAGTCACATCCACCCTACACTTGGATCGGTGAATGGAGGAACCGTGGTGCACCTTCATGGAAGTGGATTCACGCAAGCGAGTGATCTCATGTGTAACTTCGGAGACGCAGGATCTATGCCGGTTCTCTGGAAATCAGCGTTCGCAGTATCTTGCGTAAGCCCTCAGTCAACGAGACCAAGGAGCGCATATATCTCACTATTTTTAAAAGGAAGTTCGATCCTTGTAACGGCCGATGAAAAATTCTACTATCACCAGGAAATTTCAGTGACAGACGCATCTCCAGCAAGAGGATTTGCCAGTGGTGGCACTGCTGTTGTCGTGCGCGGTACGGGTTTCATAGACGTACCCTCTCTATCGTGCACGTTCGGAGTCATACGCGTCATCGCGAAACTACTATCATCAACAACTATCGAATGCATATCGCCTTCAGTAAACCACCCCGAGCAAGTCGAATTGAAGGTTTCACTCAACGAAAAAAACTTTGTTTCTTCTTCGGATGGCTTTGGACCTATCTTGTTTAGCTATGATAGCGATGTGTTGCTATTTCACACTACCCCAGATACAATCCCAACAGGCACTGTGGGTAGATCGATTTCTGTCATTGGACTCTTTGGTAGGGACGCTGGAGATATTCGTTGCCGATTTGGATCATACGTCACAACTGGTCAATTTACGAGCGAATCAGAAGTATCGTGCGACCTACCCTTAATTGACAAGGAAGGCGAAGTTGACCTGAGCATTTCTTTCAACGGAGACGACTTCAGCCGCGATTCGGTATCCCTTGTCGTCGTAAAACCCGCACATATTTTAAGCATGACCCCTCCCATAGTAACGGCCGGGGTAGAAACAGAACTTGTTGTGTCAGGGCTGAACTTTTTGCCATCGCTGGGTTTGCGCTGTGTCTTTGGAAGGTACCATGATCTATGGACTCCTGCGCAGTGGCTTTCTGATTCGAGTGTGAAATGCACAACACCGCCGATGAATTTGACGCGGGATGGCGTTGACGACCTGACTGTTTCGAACAATGGTGGCCATGACTTCTCGGCGCCCAAATCTTTAGGAGTAGGTCCCAGATTGCACGTTTTGTCCCTGAATCCCAAGAATGGGTACACCGGCGGTGGAACAAGTTTGGACATTTCATTGAGTAAGGGGCACGTGACAAGAACTTCAAGCATGACGTGTCTCTTTGGTGAAGTCTCTACACCTGCATCGCTCTCTATTACCGCCACGAATAAGATAGTTTGTGTGGCCCCCGCGAGGAATCGGGGTGAGGTAACTGTCAAAGTAACCTTGGACGGAATCAATTTTCTCACTGCGGGAATATTTGAATACAAAGATCCTCCACTCTTGTCGTCAATCAATCCGAGCATGGGATCCACAGAAGGTGGAACTGATATTTCTATTTCTACGGCGGCGGGGGACTTGTTTGGTGTGACTCATTGCTGCTTTTCTCCCTTCAATGGAAAAGGCAATTGGACGTTAGTATCCGCAAGGTCGGCGATTAATGATTCTACTGTTGGGTGCACATCCCCACCCTCTGAATCTCATTTGGCCAAGGCTTTAATTGGAGTGACGCATAATGGAAGGGATTGTTGTACATCGAGCGGGATTGCATTTACTTACCAAACAAATCCTTCCATACTAGGTCTCTCCTCGAACTTTGGATTCTCGGAGGGAGGAAAACGACTCTTGATTTTCGGCGAACACTTTGTGGATAATTTCCATACCATGTGCAGATTTGGTTCTGAAATTCCAGTGCAAGCTATCTTTGTGTCACCAACCAAAATTATCTGCGTAACACCCATGGTAAAAGCAAACGAAGAGGTGACAGTGTGGGTGACAATGAATGGGGTGGATTTCGTAGCGAATGACACGGTGACGTACACATCAATTTCTGCCCCTCTGATAAGTAACATTTCTCCATCTGTAGGCACTATTTTGGGTGGGAGCAATGTTACCGTATTCACCACAAATCTGGCCGCCGGCGGGGCGTTCAATTGTCACTTTGGGCAAGAATCAGTTGACGCCCTTATCATTGGTACAAATTCTCTTTCTTGCGTATCTCCCAAAGCTAATGTTGGCGTCGTCAATGTTTTCATATCCATTGATGGAGAGCACATCAGATCTTCGCGCATCGAACAGGAAATCGACGTTGGTGTATTCACCTATGTGGAAGCACCGTCGGTGACAGGTATATTTCCTGAATTTGGATTCAAAACGGGCGGTACCCTCGTCTCACTAGCGGTTCATCATCTGGAGCCTTTTCATCAGTATGGGATATACTGCTCTTTTGGGGGGAGTACAACGAATTTGGTCAAGGCCACACGTGTTTGGGATGGCTTGGTATTGTGCACCTCGCCTGAGTATACAAGTGGTGTGGAGTTGGCCTCACCCATATCGCTAGTTGTGAATGGCATAATACCTGTGAATCGTGTCAACAGCCCCGCATTTACGTACATTGATCCAGCGGTCATTACCTCCGCCAACCCAACGGCAGGTACCATACTTGGCGGAACAAAGGTAACATTCAGGGGCCTTTTCTTTAAAAACGTGTTTGGTCTTCAATGCTTCTTTGGAGATGTTTCAGTTCCAGCGGAATTCATTGGTAGCGGTGAACTTCGTTGTGTGACTCCAAAATGGAGGGATGGTATGAGGGTAGTAAATATCGGACTTGGGTTATCCAACGGTGTTCGGCTTACTGACCAGACCGCCCTACCCAGTTTTGAGTTCTTGCATCCTCCAATCATACGTAGCATTTTTCCAAGACACGGAGGCGTAGATGGTGGGACGCGGATCAGTCTCAAAGTTAGTGCACTCTTCTTGGCAAAATATGATGGCATCGTTTCTTGTCAGTTTGGAAACTCTACCCTTGTTGCAGCAGAAATAATAGACTCCGACGAAATTGCGTGCGTTGCTCCTTCTGTAAGCGATGCTATACCAGTGGTTAGAGATGCGCGAGAAGTGAACATTTCGCTTGTTGAAACTCATGGACAAACACGCTTGGCATCAAGTGCCAAGACATTTGTTTACACATCGCACATGGAGATGTTATCACTGGAACCAAATTCTGGACCTATTTCTGGCGGAACCCGCGTTCTTGTTTCCGCCACGGGACTTGATCAATTTCCGGGAGATATCATCACATGCCACTTTGGGAACTTTGTTTCTCGAGCATTTCCTTTTTTTGGTATTGATAGTATTGATAAGGGAGTGATTTCGTGTACTTCTCCACCCAATAAAGCCATGGGGTCAGTCTGGGTCCACTTGGGAATTGATGGATTGAGGGATGCAAGTTCTGTAGGAAGGACGTTCACGTATTACCAACAACATATCGTCATGTCCGTACACCCACATGTTGGTTACTTTGACGGAGGAGAGATTGTTACAATTACAGGAGCTGGATTCCGTAACAGTGATGACTTGGGCTGCATATTTGGAGATACCATTGCTCCTAAGGCTGAATGGTTGTCACACACCAAAATAATGTGCACATCCCCTGGTGTTAAACAAGACCAGCTAGAAACCGACGTGCTTGTCCGCGTGACCAACAATGGCGTAGATTTCACGGATGTGCCTAAGGTGACTTCCTTCACTGAGTACAAGTACGTACATCATCCTTCCGCACTGAGCGTTGATCCTGTGTTGGTACCACGAGAGGGAGCATTACTGACAATTACGGGTACGGCGCTGAAATCGGCGACCGGCTGCCAGTTTGGTGATGTCGACAGCAATATTTCTCCTATCAATACGTTGAACTCTACAAACAATATGATTCAATGCAAGGCGCCTCCGGCCCTTACTTCACGCCTTGCACTGGCGTTGCCAGACACCGGAATTCAAGCCATTCGTCTCCAATTTGACAACGGAATAATTCCTACTGGATTGACCATTCGATATCTACCAGAACCTCCCAGTGAAACTGTCAAAGTGCCGCCACCAACAGTCAGTTCTGTTTTGCCCCAGCGTGCTGCTTCGGCAGGAGGTGATTGGGTCCGTATTTATGGAAAAGGCTTTCTAAATAGGAAAGAGCTTAGTTGCAAATTTGGGGGTGCACCTAGTGTTGAAGTTCGGTTCGTGTCCTCGAGAGAGATTCACTGCCTGACACCAAAACACTTGCCCGTAGTAGCAGTGTTGACAGTTTCTAACGATGATTCAGGATCATCTGACGACTTCTTGTTCACGTTCTTCTTGGATGTGTCCATCATTGCTGTGACTCCTAACTTTGGATCCGTGAAAGGTGGGACAAACGTCGTTATTATTGGTAGCTTCCCGTCGAGTGCAGAATCATGGTGTAGCTTTGGGATAGCTGGTGTTGTTGCAGCGGATGCTGTTAGTCAGAATATCATTTCATGCCAGGCACCGCCAAATACGAGAGCGGAAACCGTAGCGTTGCAACTTAGCTTTGACGATGGAATTAACTTTGCAAATAGCTTCGTCTGGTTCTCGTATGAGCCCGAGAGTGAGATTATTGCGCTGAAACCTACTTATGGCGATCACCAAGGTGGAAATTCAGTGTTGGTACTAGGGCGAAATTTCAAGAACTCCACGGGCTTGAAATGCGTTTTTGGAGACCACAGCGTGAAAGCAACATTCATAACGACTGAGAAAGTTTCGTGTTTCTCTCCTCCTGCATTTCAATCCGAGAAATCCGAGAATATAGTGCCCGTCCGAGTTTTGGACAGCGGTGATACATTTGGGCAATCGTGGAAACCATTTGAGTATATTGATTCTTTTCATATTACTTCATTTTCAACCGTTTCAGGACAGGCCAGTATGGGAGGTGCAGTTGTAAAAATGAAAGGTGCTGGTTTTCGAAATGTCCTGCAACTGTCTTGCGTTTTTGGTCAGCTTATCGTCCAAGCTGAAGTGATAGACTCCTCAACTTTACTCTGCCAAAGCCCTCGCCATCCAAACGGATATGTCGACTTTTTGGGTGTAGTCGATCGGTACTCACAGTTCTCTGCTCCCGCACCTGGTGATTTGCAATTCATGTTTGTACCCGAACCTTCGGTTTTGGACACTCAACCTCGTTTTAGTAAGCGCGAAGCTGTTTTCATGCGGGGAACTAATTTTGACTCTTTGAATAACTCCACATCTTGTATCTTTGGCGAAAAAACGACCAACTCGCTCTTCATCGATAACACGATTATGCTGTGCCCTGTGCCTAGGCATTCCTCGCATTCCTCGATAGAGAAGGATGAATATGTGCCAAGACCCGTTGGATTACATTCCCAAAACGTTTGCAGTGGAAATCGTTGTATTGGTATGCTTGCTACATTGCCCCTTTTAAATGCAAACGGAACAGCAATGGAATCATCGATGGCGCACAATTCAACGCTTTGCAATCCTGGCTCCTTTCAGCCAAAGAGAGGCAAGTCAAAGTGCTTACCCTGCCCCGTTGGATATATTTGTCCACGGTTTGGACATTCTGAGCCAATAATCTGCCCTTCTGGGCAAATTTGCAAGGGTTTGGGGTATAAAACAGCCTCGTCCTCGTGTACCGCGGGCCACTTTTGTAAGTCAGGAACAAAATCATCAACTCCTTTGGCGCTTTCTTCGACTGCGACTTGGTGGCTAGATGATGAGAGCGGTGTAATTACAGCGGCAACGATTGGTGGTCCTTGGGATTACATTGCCAGAAAATCTCCTGCGACCGGGAAGCGAAGGATCTTTCACTCACCGGACGGCACTGGTATCACATCAGAGCAACCACTCCCATGCCCATTGGGTTATTTTTGTCGTGATGGCGTCTCGACGGCGGAATCTGATTTAGATGATTTTTCAACTCCCCAGCCTTGTTTTGATGGTTGGTTCTGTCCTCGTGGAAGTATCTCGCCAGAAGGAAGTGGGCCCTGCCCAACGGGACATTTTTGTCCCAGCGACACCAAGGCAATTCCGTGCCCAATTGGAAACTACTGTCCAGGGACTGGCAATACGAAATGTTTGCCGTGTTTCCCTGGATCGTACAATTCAAGGCTGGGTCAAAGCAATTGCACACTTTGCGAGATTGGTTTTCAATGCCCTGGTTGGGGTAGATCTGCGCCCACACTCTGTGCGAGTGGTTTTGTGTGTGATGAGGAAGGGCTATCCATACCAGAGAAGGAATGTCCAGTAGGATATTACTGTAATGAAGGAACGATGACAAGCTTTCCAGACAGCCAGCTCGAAACAATACCGCTGGCGTGTCCAGCGGGCACATTCTGTCTTGGTGGTGTGGCAACAAATGTATCAGCAGATTGGTTACCGAGTTTTGAAAGTGGCAGGCAAGCTCCGCAAACATGTACAGAGGGGTACTTTTGTAGCGAAAAATCGTCTACTCCAGTGGGTTGCTTCCCGGGCCACTACTGTCCTCCAAAATCAGAATTTCCTACGCAAGTCCCCCCTGGAAATTTTGCTGACAAAGTAGGAAAAGCCATAGCGCCAAATGTTTGCTTTCCGGTGAGTTCTGATATTATTATCAAATCCAGTTCTACATAATTTATGTAGTTGTCTGACATTAATCCTGCCACTTGTACGTTATAAAGGGTACATTTTCATCAAAACCAGGAACGCTCTCTTGTCAGGCGTGCCCGGCAGGCTTTTCTTGTTCCGGTTATGGCACCTACCGGTGAGAAATATTGGCACCGCATTGTGTCTCAAATCTTGTTACTTTGAACATCCACATCTCATTATTGCTATTTCCCCACTTGTTTCGTCTACTTTTCTCAATAGGCCAAGGATTTGTAGGCCCGGTACCTACCGGTGAGAGCACCACATTGATTTGCAAAGCTTTCCGACTATAAGTGCTACTTCTTATTATTGTTATTTCTGACTTGTTTCATATTTCATATATCTTTCCCTTTTCTCAACAGCTCTGCTGCAGATTCAATCCCTTGTAAACTGTGCCCAGCTCAAACTTTCGTGCCCTATTATGAGACTGGCCTCACAGATATTTCAATGTGTGAAATGTGTCCCGAAGGTAGAGTCTGTGGCAGTAAGGGCATGTCTAACATCAACAAGTCGGATAAATGCCCGGAGGGGTTTGTGTGTGGATATCTAACGGACAGAACTTCGCAATACGACCACAAATGTGCCGCTGGTGCCTATTGTGGAGATGAGACCAAATCCTCATCGCAGTATTTGAATCAGTGCGCGAGTGGGAGCTACTGCGAAAGGGGAACAACGAGTAACCTTAATGCTAAAGACAAGTGTGAAAAAAGTCATTGGTGTGTTGAAGGGACTACAACTCCGGAAGCATCTGGGACGCGCTGTCCCAGACAGACTACTTCTCTAACGGGGGCAAAACAAATGGAAAGCTGCACTGTTTCTCATGTTGCTGTCTGTGATAAGAGCCTGATAGGCAACAGCAATCCATTTGAGTGGATGTCCTATTATCTACCACCCAACAAAACAGGACTTGTCATCCAAGCAGATTTGAACAGCACATACGAGGAGACTCAGTTGCAAGAGGGTGCATGGGAAGTTGTGGTCCTGAAGAAGTCGCTCCCTCTGAATGAAAATTCTTCTAGCCCTTGGAAAAACGATACCGTGGAAGTATTTCGCACGTGCCCCACGTATGGGTTCGCAAATGAAGGATCGAACGCCGAAAACGAGACCTACACAACCGTAATTGGGCGCAATTTTCGCAACTCATCTACTCTTACCTGTCGGTATAGACTCTGCCACGGCATTAGGTTGGGTGGTGGACCAGTTGCTTCACAGACTTGTCGAGGTGCCGACGGAACTATATCGGCAAAGCTCGGCATGCCAATCACAAGAAGGGGGATTTTCATTTCCGAAACTCGCGTTTCGTGTCCGCTATCTATGTTGAGAGATTGTCCTTTTGGTCATACGAACAGTTCTGATGAGCACACATCTTCCAAACTACTGCGTATGCGAGATTAAAATGGACAAACATATCTTTCGCAAGAGTGCACCAATGATAGCAGTTCGAAATACGGAGAGTGTATGCTCGAAGCAGGTATGCCACAGTATGGCCTCCGAAGGCGAATATTTTCTTTATTTATTGTGTGCTCAGACGAGGAAATATCGGACCATAAATGTGACCATATACCAACGCTTGGAACAACAATGAATCCGTGCCTAAGTGACCAGTGGATTGTGGACGTGAGTAACAACAGCAGGAAATTTTCTGGAGACAACACGATTGTCCCTTACACAAGCTCGAACGAGCGCGATGACAACCAGCACGTTGTTCCTCCCACTTATGCTATATATGCATTCGTACCCGAGGATTCGTTTGGATCAATACAACCACAAACAAACAAACACTTTCTTTCGAGTTTTGAGAGCCATCTCTCCTCGTGTGATCGTAGTTCGATGTACGAAGAAGGTGCGCGCTTGAGCGATCAAGGATGGTTCGAAACAAGATATTTGAGTAGGATTCATTTGTCTTTTGATTGGCGGCATCTTCCAGCCTATCTAAATTACGACGAGCATTACAAGCTGGCAATTTATGTTGTTCCCTCCCGCTGCAAAACATCAAAGTGCAACGAGTATAGACAACGCGAGCCTGACGTTGAAAACATTCCTTGTTTGCAACCTGTGGATTTACCCGTATGGTTCACCGATCCTACAATCGACAAGAATCAAATGATGAATCTAACTCTCTTTTCGCTGGATGACTCCATCTTTAAGGTCGAAGTCCAAGTAATTCACGGCATTGGGTTGTCGTCAGCAGATTTCTTCGAAAACTCAATGTCAATATTATCGGAAAGCCCACAGCGCGCAAAAATGCCAACGGATGAAGAAACCATCAACAATTCAGGCGAAAAACGAACTCTCTCCCCGCTGGTTTCATGGGAGGAACTTTCTGTTGACATGACCCACATGTTTGGAATCCGATATGATGAAAGTCATTCCAGTGGTGTTAGCTCCCCTTTAAATATGCCTCCAAGGTGGAAGATGTTTGAAAAGGGAAGGGCCTTGATATCTATGAATTCTACACAGGACAACAGCGCGCCTACAATTTTTGATGGTGTGGCCGAGACAAACGTGTTTTGGAACAATCCCTACGGTTCCTCCGAAATTAGTAAAGATCAGACGGACTTGTATCACGAGACATTTCACGGAATCTCAACCGACGGGTCAGATGGTTCCTTCAAATACAACCACAACGCTCTCGTGATGCCATACCTTCCCTATTTCTCAAAGTGCAGAGAATTTGACTCGTATATTCCCCTTTTTTCTCTAATCGAAAATTCGCACCATTGTGAACTGCCCGATGAGTACGGTGCAAGTTGGTGGAGGCGGACCTTCCCTCCTCTTCCTCATCAAGATGATATAAGAGCAGTTGGTCCGTTTGACTTTGTAGAGTTTTCGCCGTTGGCTGATTGGTGCGAGCGTAAGCTTTACTGCTCGTACGAGGAGCAATTATCCATTCCTGATGTGACACCACGGTGGTTCGAAGCTGACACAGGCACTGCCTTATTTTCGATCATTCGTGACCCGATTGATTACTTTGAATATACTGGGCGGGATAGTTCAACAATAGGAAAGAAGGATGGTGGCGGACAACGATTCATAAACGGAATTGACACCTTGCAAAGTTTCATTCCTGCCAAAGTGGACAGATCGGCTGCAAATAAAATCGAAGGCGGATGCACAACATCATGCTTTCCGCGCAAGATTACTCTTGACATTGCATACTATCAGATCGACAGGTATCAGAAGCGCATCGTTCAAGTAAACATCGTATTTGACAAATTTGACAAGGATGCATCGAACCACGAGTACGTTTTGGAGTCAAAATTCTACGCACTGAACTACCAGCAATTAATTGTCAAGTTCGCCTTCAGCCGGCCACTCTTCATGACGCTCTTTATCATGATTGGCATTTTCACAGTTGCTGCCGCGGTGGTCTATTTTGTGGTTGTAAGATTGACAACCAACTTGGAAAATCCGCCGGGATTTACCCCGGGATTTTTGTGGCTCACATTCCCTCAGGCGCTTGGCGGCTTTCTGCTTGGAATTATTCCCATCGCCATTGTCACAGCAGTGGTACTGTTCCTTATGAAGGGATACCTACTATTTGGCGCTGCTAACGACCCCGATGGTAGAGAATGGCTCTTTTCATCTACTCGTTTGCATTACAGTGATATGACAATCGACCCTGATCTTGTACACTTGACAAGGCAGGGACGAACGGGCCTGGCTTTCTTAGCAATGGCCGTGACATCACTCTACTTCTCCAGTCGAATCTTTGTTCCCAATAGGATATCATTAGATAGTGATTCAGGTGAGGAATCTGGAAATGAAATCAGCACACGAATGGCAACTAATTGGAAGAGAAGCAATCTGATTTATTCCAGTGTAGCCATGGGGTTATTTTTGGTTATAATTGTAGAAAGTAGCTTCTGGGGCATGTTTGGGACATATATATGGGAAATTATACTGCTGCTTAAGGTTTTGAGCATACTCGTTGGATCCGTTGTGGATAACCAGCTCGGAGAAGCTTTACTAAGTGCACCAGTAATGACAGCAATGGGACTTGCTCAGGGCATCGTTACAATGTCAGCAAATGATTTCATGGATTTCTTGCTTTCGTATATCGTTGGGTTTGGTTTCTTGCTGCTCGAACGGATGTATATTGGTCCGCTTCAAGGCGATTTTTTGAGTTGGGTGCACAACAAGCTTTCATTTGCGATTTTGACTGCAAAGTCCTCACTGATGTCGTTGATGAGAGGAAGACGTGAGGATTTCCATGTAAGAAATGTTGGTGAAAAGTTAGATGCCAGCGACGTGCCGGATGATAGTGAAGGAACCATTGAACCAATACTCGACAGCGTCACCTCGTATTCGTGCGATACTCTTTCTCTTTTTTACACCCCTTTCATCGTGATTGTCCTCATGCTATTTAGTGACGAAGCAGAGATTACAACCAAATACGGCATCAAAGAAGCCGATATGGAATACTATGTCTTATTTGCTTTGACTATTATTCCGTTCCAGCTTTTCGCAGACGTTATGATCCACAATGCACTTGAGCTTCTTCATGGATGGAAAATTCACAGTTACCTAACCTACGCAAGGGCTCGTTTCCTGCAGCGAGAGGTATGGTGGAAAGGGCTTGAAAATTCTTTGGACGAATGTATCGACGAGAGTTTGCAGAGTGTCGACCAGTTGTGTTTCAGCAGTCAATATTACATGATGAATACAATTCATGTGAATGGCATCATATATTTTGTCATAGGGGCAGAAATGATGGCCAGAGCAAATTATAATCTCTTTGGCGATCCCGCCATGCTTTCCATCGTCATTCTCGTATACTTGTGCTGTGTGGTAGTTCAGAAAGTACTCGTGTGGACAGCAAGGTTGTGTGGCATGTGGAGAGTCCGTTTCGAAAAAAGAGGCTGGCACGCTAGAGCCCAGACAGAAGAGGATCCTAATATTGAACAGTGGGGGGACATGGGGACAGGTCATGATCAGTATCAAATGGAACAGAGGATTTCATCAGAAACATTCAGATACAGATTCTTGCGTTACAATCGCTCATGGCTGGTGAGCCAGCTTCCTGAAATGTTGACGCCAAGGATATCCCAACGAAATAGGCCATATTTGATCAATCAACTAGCAAGGGTGCTCGCTCAACTCAATGAAGACATTAGTAGTGACAGTGACATAGACGACGGTCCACAATTCGATATACCCCCCATGAGTGCTCCTACGAGATCCATGCTGAGGGGTTGGCTGAATCAAGCAGACCGATTACTGAAGTTACGGAAGGCCGTTCAACCAGCTATTCAGCAGGCAAAAGGAAACGAGTGTGAAGTGTGTCTTGGACGTAAACTGTTGCAAGTGGAAACATACTTTTCGGTGGACGAGATGTGAGTATGATCATCATGAATTGTATTATATATTACACCATCTTTTGTTTTTCTTATTTGTTGTTTATCACGTCCTTTCCTTTGTCCCCGACAGGAACGCCAAATTTGGCAAGGAATACCCTTCCCAAGTCGACAATGTCCAACTCCCTGTGTGGAAGAAATTTTGGCAAAGACACCAACGTTACCAAACAGTTTGTTTACAGTGCGTATCAGAGCGGAAAAAAGTTGAGCGCAAATCTTTGATACGCGGTGAGAGAGAAGATGACATCCCACATGGCACCGGCGATGATTGGGATGCATCTATCAATGGCGCAAGCAGTAGAATGATGAAAAAATGGTTCACATCTGCGCAAGAGAAGGTGGAAAATAATATGTCCACGAGTGAGCGATGACCCCCATCGATTTAGAAACCAATATTTTGTAATTGTAATTATCTAGTGTTCATTATTATCAAAAACAAGAGAGTGTAAACATGCAGCACAGTAGTTGGACTGGTTGTAATTATTAATTGTGATGTGATGTGATATGCTCTGCTTGGATTGCATTCAGGTTTCATGTATGAAATGGATTGGCATTGCTTTGGATTGATCATATTTTGCCGATGACAATGAGTGTTGTTCCTGGAACTACCAGGCCTGGTAAACGAGGAACTTACGGATACGTGCACTAGCCCCCGCTACCTCTAGTAACAAGTACAGTATCAGGACACTCATCCTACCATGGACACAGTACAGACGTTCGACATAACTCGTAACTTCATACCCATAAATTAGTTACGACGATACTTAGTAT
Organism: Porosira glacialis; assembly: GCA_036939395.1. Classification (NCBI taxonomy): domain Eukaryota; phylum Bacillariophyta; class Thalassiosirophyceae; order Thalassiosirales; family Thalassiosiraceae; genus Porosira; species Porosira glacialis. The sequence goes on from JALLOR010000006.1 coordinate 21,315, forward strand.
CTTCCACGTGTATGTGTGTGTTCAGCATTCGTAACTAAAATAATTAATCCTACGAAAAAACACCGTTTTTTTAACGCACGTCGCGCCTTTTTAATGCCTTCCTAACGACTGGACCATCCAACTATGGCCATCTGAATCATCTCTGAAGACCAAATCAATGCGGGGTTCACCCATCATACCCCGCCTTTCCATCACGAGGATCTTATGTACGATGCCATACACATTGTCACCAATATGATGGTTGAGAACACTGCAAGCATCGGTTTCCTAATCGCATCAACTGGTTGGTCCGTGCTCCTTATCCCGCCTCCGATCCACAACGTGTACACACCTAATACCTTCATATATAAAGACAATCCAGGGCTGGCCCCACTTATAACCCGGGTTCCTCCGAAATATTCATTGCTAACATCAAAGCACAATGTCAGGCGGCGTATGATTTGTACAAAACAGCATATAACATCAACCGTTGTATCAAGAGCCTCTTCCTGGCCGCTTTCGATCCAAAGCACTTTGCACATCTCCGACAAGAATGACTAGGAATCAATACCTCCATGCATCAGCTTCGTGAGCATTTGCTGCGAGAGTACGCCGACATCTCCCCCACCGACCTAATGAACAATACACCAAGATCAAGAAGCCACTCATTGCTAATGAACCCATCGAGACCTTCTTCGAGAAAATATATGAGGGCATCATCGCGGGGGTGCACCTTACACAAATTCACAAACCCACAGATCATCATGATTGTAGAAAGCGCTGTGGCAGCATCAGGGGACTTCCTAGAGGATTACTGTATCACCAGTGGGAGGCATGGTTTACCTTCAAACAGATCCTTGGTGAAGCAGTATGCCACCAAAACTGACTACAATGCGCCACAGAAATGCAAGGAGGATATCGTGAGGCCAACAACGGCGCACAGGTGCCTCCACCAGCACCACAAGAACCACTTACGGAGGGAAAATCCATCTTTTGGGCCCTCAATGCCGCCAACCAAAGCCTCCAGCATTTCTCCGCCACCATGAATGCCGATTGTTCAATTTTCAACCAAATGACGGAAATGACCACAGCGTTTACCACCAATAACTCTAGCCTCAAGAATCAAATGGCACAACTAAAGCAACAAATGATGATGATATTGTTTTCGCAGCAGCAAGTTCAAAGATACAATGACAGCAAAAAAAAACAATGGAAACACAACGACAATAGTGGGGGGTGACAGTCACTGTCAA
>JALLOR010000007.1:0-22308 GCA_036939395.1 Porosira glacialis
CGTGCCAACAAATGGGCCTCGCGAATCTTGTTGCCCTATCAGCAACTACTTATACTATACTTTTTGCTTACTTTTTACCATACTACGTACGTACTAGCTAGTACGACCAGTATTGTTGAACTGTACGTACGTACCGTACAGTATTTGGCAGAATAAAAAAAGTTAAACGAAAGTACAAAACATACCAGTGTTCTTCTTTTATCTGACATCATCTGTTCTTCTTTTAGATGGCTAGCCGGCTGGCGCTTGAAATTCAATCGTGAAAAGACGAAATGACAAACTTCCGCCTTTCAATGCCTGGGCATACAGTCGCACCGCGGTGCACGCGAGAGCGAAAAAGAACTTTTGGTGATTGATTCGTGATGTTGGAATCATAAATGATGACTTTTAAAGTGTCAAGAACTTCATTCTCTTAATTTAACGTCAGGAAAACGTAAAAAGAACAGAACTTATGATAGTAAAATCGAGCAAGACAAGACAGCAAGCTTTTTACGTCTTCCTGTGCCATATTTGTTTGTTTGGACTGAAAAGCGATTATCACTGTACAGTACGGTAGACCTCGTATTTATAACAAAAGTGAGCAAGAGAATTTAGACGAAGGGTCTCAAGACTTGTTTAGACCATATATCTTTCTGTAGTGTCTTGATAAAGGTATGTCGAATGTAGCATTGTTACTAGTAGTTGTTTACTTTACTAGTAGTGTAGTAGACAAGACCATGATACTGTATGAATGATCGATGACGTACTGTACCGTACTGTACTATACATCTTAGCTCACCCATTTCTATTCTATTCTTATGAACCTAACTAACGAACTTACAATAATATAATACTGAACTTTCTAGACAGAAGACAATATCGCTCATACCGTACAGTACGTACAGTACCGTAATAAAACATAGCATTTCCGTTCCAACGGCAGTCAATGTTTCACGTCCGTCTTCTTCTACTATGTTTGACTTTTTTAGTATTTGCGAAAGCAGAGACTACAACGAGTACAAGTACACGTTACGTTCGCGGAGAGATTATCAATCCTGCATCTAGAATTATTAACAACATTGTTAATGTTAATGCGAAGACGGCACCCCGCCGGACTCCACCGGATTCTTCTTCCGGTGGTCCTGGAATGAAAAGAAACAACAGCAACAGTCGCCGCCTACAGAGCATCTTGGAATTTCAAGCTGTGAAGAAGTACTCTGGGAGCCAGCCAACTCGCAAGGCTCGCTAATGAATTTTATAAACGATGCACAAAAAACATCACAACATACATTACAACTCAACTCAACTTGATTGATTGAAGAACTAACTTGAGTTCTTCAATTCAAGAAGCTTGAATGAATACATGGGACAGACAGACACACTGACATGACATTATGTGTTATAGGATATGAAATGAATTGATACGATTCTTTCGAGCATATCATATTCCTATCGCCGAGCGATCTCGGTACTACTTCCTATTCTGTTGTTGACTATGTTTGTTGGTTGTGTTGTTATCATGTGATCATCAACGTTTGGTTGCTGTGCCAGTAAAGAAAGAAAACGAACTTCCTGGTACAGTACAGCACCTTTTTCATGTATTATTTCAGAACACACAAGAGAGATAGATGTCTTGCCGAAGATTAGATTCGATTCGATTCGATTCAACGGCAGCTTTTATCCTACACGTACGTACGTACTTACTTCCATTAACTTATATCCTTTTAAATTTTTTTAAACAACCCCCAATACTATACAACATACGCCTATTATATTACTGTACATTACTTTACTGTTTCGATAGATAGGGCACGAACCAAGAGCGAGTAGATCATTCGCTTGGGTGCATTACTGTTACTTCACTTTAAAGAAGTCTTGATATGCACTATCAATCATAGCAAAGAATAATAGTCTCAATAAATGAATACATACCAAGTACAGGTACCGAACATGATCGTAGCGAGCGCATGCGTTGCTCATGGACAACAATGAGCAGTGGTACTGTACTGTACTGTATGTACGCATCTCGGAAGCCATCAGTGCAATACCGTACCATACCAGCAGCGACAGTATAGTGCTTACTGTACCGCCAACACGTACGATAAGGACCATATACGTAGGTGGTGCGATGAGCTAGATAGATATATTCAATATTGTAGTAGGCCTGCTTGCTGCTGAACTTTTTGTTCTCTTTCGTGAATGTATTGTCAAGCGGCTCGAAATTATTTTTTCAGGTACAGTACAAGTACAAGTACAGTACAAGTACGGTACTACTACGCGTACTTTTGGTGAGGTGTATTGAGTAGATCACTGTGCGATAGCGAATATTCTACTCTTACTTCATCACACCAGCGCAGCCACTCCAATGGGTACGGTAGTACGTAGTATACAGTAACTTGGTATAGGATTGATTCTGTTCTGTTTGTTCTTGTCCAAGTCAAGTCGTCTACTGTACCGGCCGATGCTTATTCTATAATAGAAAAAGTGTCGCAAAATTGCTTACAATGGAATGATACACATACAGACTATAGCTATGCTATGCTATAGCTATGCTATGCTATAGCTATGCTAGTAGCTTCTATATCTGTTTCTGTATCATCGCAACGGGCGTACATCTTCTTCGTTTGTTCTATGGATGACGAGTCTTTTATTGTTGTTGTTGTTGTTGTTGCTCTTCTTCTCCTTTCGGGTTGTTTCATCATCATCGTCGTCATCATCATCTGAAGTACTTGCAGTCGTAGTCGTAGTAGCCATCGTTGTAGCAGCAGCAGCCGTATTCGTCTTCGCCATCGTAGTAGTGATACTACTAGTACTAGTACTACTAGTAGTGAATGATCCACCAATAATCGTCTCTGCCCAAGCTCGTTCTCTTGTCAAATGTTGTGACATGGTCAAGAACAATCCCGCAATAAATGTCATTGCTATTCCAAGCGACGACTTCTTTTCTATCTCGGTGAGAATAGGGAATTGGATCGCAGAACCAGCATAATTATCGACATAGTCTCTCGCCCCCTTTCGTAGCACATTCGTCGAGAGGACAGCAGTACCAGTAGTACCAGTAGTAGTATCAGTAGGTGTACCAGTAGTAGTCCTCCCATCGGATGCGGATAATGGTATTGATACTGATTGCCCTTCAGCATTCTTCTTCTTATCTTGGTTCTCTTTCATAACAGTATATGTGAGATATCCAGCTATATCTCCGCCCAAGAATTGTTTCTTGTCCCCACCGGAACTACTACTACTACTACTACTACTACTACACATGAGTCGCAGCAGTGACTGTGACTGCGACTGTGACTGTGACGACGAATAATCACCCGACGAGTTGTTGTTATCTCGTTCTCCCTGCTGTTGCAATTGCATCTGCAATTGCATCGATTTTAATTTGATTCGATGTAAAAATGCACAATATTTCCCCATGAACTCTTGTTTCGACTTTTCTTTGTTCTTGTTGCTTCTATATTTCTGGAGCTTACTCTTGACCCTCTCGCTGGTAACAACAATCATTGTTTCGTCGTCGTCGACAACATTTTGTTGTTGTTGTTGTTGTTGTTGTTGTGACTGTGACGACGAGGACGACGACGTGTACGACATGTTCTCCAATATGACGGCAGGTGATGCATTCTTGAGTCCAATTTCAAATATCGACGATACAAAGCTTTTGTGTTGCTCCTCGCTCCACTCGTCGTCATTGTTAATGGCATTATCATTGCCATTGTCATTGTCATTATCATATACATCGGTCCGTGTACGACTAATGTCAATATCGTCTACCCCCACATAGTTATTATTAGGGCTGCGTCTCGTCATCTTTGTATCGGGTTCATAGTAACTAAGTTCTTGTTGCTGTTGCTGTTGCTGATGTTTCCGTTTGGATCCACTTATTGGCAACGACGACGACATATTATTCACAATCTTCTCGTTTTCCGACATACTAATGCACTACTTCAATATACTTCCTGTTGTTGTTAACTTTTACTAGTAGTACTATGCACTATGTAGTCTCCTAGTAGTTCTATCGTTGCCGTCGTTGTTGTCGTCGTTATGTTCAATCAATCACTGTCGTTATCCTTGGATCCTTTGATTACGACTACTGTACAGTATAAAATGTAGTCTACGAGTAAAATAATAGAACAACCAACATAACCAACAACCAACAACCAAGTACCAACTACCGCAAAAGGGGACGGAACACAAATCAAATTGACAGCGCGGCCACACAAATTTTGCGCGAAAGTGTATTACCGTATGTATTATGAGCTCTGTTCGTACTATAATACGGTATGTAGCAAAAGACAACAATTATTAGATTTGGTGGAAAAATAATATGATGACGTGTACGTAGTTGCTATTACTATGCCTATTTTGTTAAAATGACTCACTCGTTCGCCATTTTGTTCAAATGACTCGTTTATTAAATACGAATTATTATGCCACTGCCGGAAGTGCGAACCGAACTTTAGGTCATCATTAAGTGTGACAAATTATACTGTGACCAAATAGTTCGTCGTCATTCATTAGTGCTTAAAAACTTGTACTGTACGTAGTACGGGTACGTACCTTAAACCAACACCAACAACGACCCAACAATACCGGAACAACAACAGAATAACAAATAACATTGGTGTCGTGAACATTTTATTATTCGACGAGATACCGTACAGTACGTCGTAGCATTTTAACAATCGAATAACAATACAAGTACCGCAGATTAAATAAAGGTACATTGTACAGTACGTACATCACTTCATATCGCCACAGCATACAGTCCAGTACGGCGTAATACATCTCCCAAATTTTGTTCATTCATCATGAAGACATTAGCAACAGCAACACCAGCAGAAGCAGCAACAACGACGATACAGAAGGATACTCCAAAACGTAAGCCATCGTCGCAATCACGAAAGCGTGCACGCAAAAGACAACTCGACGATGATGATGTTGGCGACGATGACAATGACACGGGGAAGAAAAAGAAGAAGAAGGTGGTGGTCGGCGAAAAAGAAAAATATGAGACTCGTCGCGAGGGTGGTGACAATGGCGACGACGACAAGGAACCAACTACTAGTACAATAAGTGAGAGTGATCCTCCATTGTCGCCGTCGTCGACTGCTCCTCTTAACAGTAACAGTCCCAGTACGAATAAGCGCAATAGCAAGAAGCGTAAAAAATCTTCGCGAAAGAAATCTTCTTCGAATCCCGACAAGCCACTCGCTGGTATGGTTCTCACGGTCTCTACTCTAAACGATAATACTAAAAAAATCTTGGACAATGATAAGGACAAGGACAATGACAATGACACAACTGCTTCGACTTCGAATTCTTACAATGATGTTTGCCGATCGTGCAGAGATCTAGGTGCCGATGTGATTGAGCTGGTATGCAAGCGAGTGGACCTTCTCGTTTGTACAGAGGCAGCGGTGCGACAGGCAACGCAGCGGGTACGGAAGGCCATCAAACGAAACAAGCCACTCGTGTCGGTTGCCTGGGTGGAAGAATGTCGAACACAGGGACGTGTAGTGGATTTTGAACTATATAGACTCGATAAGCAGGCAGAAGATGCCATTCAAAATCGGCAGGATCGTTTATTGCGGGAAGGTGGTGATGACGGTGGTGGCAACGGATTTGAACCAGTTCCCGATTCAGGGTGGTCCGAACCAAAGGAATTGGGGTAAGTAGACGACTTGATGTAGACTGACGACTACCGTATTGTAGCTTATTATTTTGCTGTTGTTATTGTTATTGTTAATGTTGATTGTAACTGAAAGTCGAAATTGCTTCGAACTGTGGACTGTTGAGATTTTAATTTCTGACTTTGTTTTATTTTATTTTCATTGTACGTATTATAATTGTACTGTACTGTACTGTACTGTATTCAATCTATACTGTACTTTTACGTCTCTTTCAAAAAAATTTAGCTGCTGCTGTTTATGCCACGAGAATGGCACAACTGAAGACTGCCAATGGTGCACGGATTGCAAGGTATAAATAAATACTGTGATAGTGAAAATATAAAATATATTGAATATATGAATATAGGTGCAACAACCGTATATATCAATACCGTACAGGTTTTTCACTTGGAAAGTTAGAAAAAAATGTTGTTTTCTGGTCTTGATTGAAAATGCTACTCTTTCGCTACTGTATGTATTACAGATGATGGTTAGGAAAACTACAATATTTAAATTAATAATAATAATAGAATAAATTAATAATAATAACCATGTTCTTTTTGTTTATAAATAAAGAGAGCTACAAAAGACAATGTCCCGCTTCAGCAGCTTGCTACCTTCTTCGAACTTGGCTTCGAGTTCATGATCACCGATTGCTTTGGCAGCGCTTGTAATTTGGTGAACGAGCTCTTCCAATCGGCGAAGAGTACGGATTGTGGTCCCTTCAAATGTACCTGTAAGCTTTTGCACCTCCAAAAACTTCATTCCTTTGCACCATGCAAACACGGCTTCCATCCTGTATGTGTGTGTTAATGTGTGTGTGGAAATGTAAATAGTAAATAGCAGTGGTTAGTTATTTACGCAGGAGAGAAAGGATGAATTGAGAGTGAGATAAGTGAGTGAGTGAATGGGCTCGTTGAACGTAAAGAAATGGAATGCATGCACCAGAGAACGATACAGTAAAATAGACAGAGAGTGCTCAGAGAGTATGGTCGCATATCAAATTCATCAATGTATTTAGGGTTGCCTCGTGATGCAAATCGACGAGCTCCGTTGCAGAACAACGCGGCTCAAGAAGATTCGCCGAAGCAACAAGAATTTTTATAATCATCGCAGTCAGGATTGGTCAAATAATACAGTATCGAACAGTACAGTACAGTACAGTACAGCAGTTCTTTCTTTCTTTCGCAGCAACAACAACTTACATCGCAGGATTAAATTTGTTCAAGAATTCCTCTTCGTCAACATCTAAGCCGCACGCTATCTGCTGCTGTGCCACAGTCTTGGCTACCTCTTGCAACTTGTAAAATGGATTTAGTAGGAAGCTCTTCAAGCCTTTGGTTGGTTCATCGTCCTTTATTGCTTCGCCAAATGTCATCGTAGATAGTAGTGCTACACACTGTTCAACTGTCAATGATTTGAAGACTCCAGTAAAAATTAATTCCGTTACAACAAGCTCGTCAGCCGTGTTGATTTCGCAAGCTGTCCTTCCCTTGGTTTGGATGACTCCGTTGGCGTCCACATGTCCAAGCTTTTTCAAGACTCGTTTCATCTTTTTTAGATCATCCTTCATTGCCATGCTTTGGAAATTTCTTGCTTCCTCCCTCAGAAGCCTCGCCCGCTCTTTTAAATCCATTTTCTTTTCATACGCTTGTACCAGACGAACCCGATCTTCTTGAGAAAACTCAACAGCCAGTTTGTGAGCAGAAAGCCTCTTGCTAAGAGCGGCCGCTCGCTCCATCAGAGTCGTGAAGTTCTCGTCGCGTATTTTTAGGTCTTTGATAGGGTCCAATAAAGGCACGCCATCAGGGAAACGCTTTTGGACTTCTTTCACGGCCATCGCTACTTTCTTTCGTGCCTCAGGGGATTGCACAGCGTTAGGGGTAAATATGCGTACCGCAGAGACTCTATCAATATTTTCCAAACCAATCGTAAACACGCGCATAGAAATGACTTTCTCATCATCTACCCCAGGCTTCTGAGGTCGTCACTGCTTTGCTGTCCCTCTCCACAACAAAGGAGCATTTGAAGTATCTTCGTCCAAACCCTTCCCGTCTGTCGTGTCAAAATGGCGATCAACGCATGGAAGAAGGACCTCTAGAGTATAGGTGGGTTGATTAGACAAGGAGGCGAGTCTACCGGCTTCTCCTCCGGAACCAGTTCCACCGCGTTTCTTGAAGGTAGTAAGCACACCCCAGCCAAAATGTTCGCCATCGATGCTTACATCAAGAAATCGTCCTGCCACCTGCAAAAATTTGACTATATATTCTGGTTTCTGCGCAATACTAGATACCTTTCCCTTGGTGAGTAGTAGTTGTTGATCCATCTTGTAGTATTCCTTGGCTAATTCGGCTTCGTCTTCCGATCCTAGGTCCACGCCTTCTGCTTCAGTTACGAAATCTTCTGCCTGAGCTATGAGTGCCGGAGCATCTGCTTCGCGTTGAAACTGGTGGAAAGATGCACGCAATAGATATTCAGGCTCTACGTCTTCCACCCTCATGAGATTCAACAACATATTGTAGGAAATACGATAACTCGAATTCAGCGGATCCGGATCACTGAGAAATGGAAGAAAGCACAAACATTATATCCGAGTCAGTATACAAATGGGGAAAAAGGAAAGGTGGATTGTGAAGCATAACAGCACGATTCGTTTTGCACACAAACCTGGCGAAATATCATTAACTCTATTCAACTCTACAAATCGTTTTTTTACTCACCCATACAGTATACCCTTACATATGGCAGGTTCCATCTTCTCATCAAGCATTTGAATGACCAAACCCCTATCATCCTTTCCTCTTCTACCAGCGCGTCCAGACATCTGGATGTATTCACCAGAAGTTACCCAACGAAAGTCTTGACCGTCGAATTTTCTCGTGTTGGTAAATACCACAGTCTTTGCGGGCATGTTAATACCAATACTAAATGTTTTGGTAGCAAAGAGAGCCTTGATCAATCCTTCGGCGAACAAGATCTCCACAATTTCTTTCAAAATCGGCAACAATCCTCTGTGATGAACTCCAATGCCTCGTTTCAACAACGGGAGCAAGGCTAATACTTGAGGAAGCTTTTGATCGTCCTCTCCAAGCGAATCAATGGCATTGGTATATACCTGAGAGATAAGATCTTTTTCGATATTATCAGTATAATCCTCTCTGTTCAAAGCCAACGCAAATCGCTCACAATCTTTCTTGGAGAATGAAAAGATGATAACTGGGTTCAGATTGCGAGCCATAATTAATTTGATGATCCGTTGTAAACCTGTCAGTTGGTCTCCTCCCTTTTTCGCCCCGCCAACCACTCGCTTTCGTTTTTTGGCGACCCCGGAACTCAACAGGGCCTCGGCCGATGCTACGTCAACACTAGATGATTGAAGGGAGGCCATGGCCTTTTGAAAGTTGGCCTCTCGAAATTTCCCTCTCTCGTCTACCACCAAGTGTAATCCATCTCCACTCTGTGGGAAGATATAATGCTGTAAAGGAGTGGGACGATAATTGGTGTAGACTACATGACAAGGTTGATGATGAATTTCACAAATCCAATCGGCAAATTGCGACGCATTAGGAATCGTGGCGGATAGAAACACAAATCGGACCCTGTGTGGGAGCCTGTCGACGAAAAATTATCATCACAAAAGGAGATCAGGTGTGAGCTTTTAGATGTCATACATACTACTATCTATTGCAGCTCATTTCATTCGTTCTCTTACAAAGCTTATTTGTTTGTTTGGTTGGTACTTACAATATAATGGACTCTTCCCAGACGACTCCACGTTCAGAATCTCGCATGTAATGGACTTCATCATAAATAACCCATGCTACTTCCCTCATGAGTTCAGAACCTCGATAGAGCATGCTTCTTAGAATTTCGGTAGTCATAACAAGACAAGTGGCAGTGGGATCTAAGTTTTTTTCATTTCAAAAAGGTACAGAGAGAAGTCAGTATGAAATTAAATCGTGCATGCATGTTCCCTTCGGAATTAAAAAGAAATTCAGGTCAAATATATTGAAGAAAAGTCTTTTGTTGTTGTGAATACTTACTGATTGTTATATCTCCTGTCATCAGTCCCACATCGCCGAATCTGAATGGACGAACAGAACAAACCAAAAAATGTGTACAAATAAAGTGTGTAAGTGAAGAGTAACAAGACCCAAATCCGGAATGCATAAACAACAACAACAACAACAACATGACTGCGTCTGTCTCTCTCTCTATATATGTCCAAACAAAGCTTATGAAAGGCATTCATTCTTCAAAACGGCAGGCAAGCAATATATTTTGAAATTGAAACTACTACAATACTTACTCTTCTTGCAAATCCCGAAATTTTTGATTACTCAATGCCTTGATCGGACTAGTGTAGACGACGCGCTGCCCATTGTTCAATGATTTTGCAATCGCGTATTCTGCTACGGCTGTCTTACCCGCGGACGTGTGTGCCGCTACCAAGACAGATTCATCCTTTTCGATATACCCAACCGCCTGAGCTTGAAATGGATCGAGTGTAAACGGATATTCCTTTGCAGCTTTCTCCATTTTTTTCGGTTTTGGCAATTCCATTCCTTCCGGAAGATTTTTTGGATAGGCCGAATACGATCGAACGGACTTATCATGAGATGTACCCGTATTGACTTCGTTCGTTGCCGCGTACTGTTCTGTTTCTTGAATCTTTTTCTTCTCGGCTTCGGGTGCAGCTCCTTGTTGCTGATCTCTCAAATGAGAAGTCGTTGGTGCATACATAATGCTGTTGTATAACTTATTTGCGGTGGCATCCGCTGTTTTTTGTTTCGTTTCCTTCGTACTGACATTTCCATCGTCGTTGTCGCCGTCTTTCGTTTTTCCATCTTCTTCTTTTTCGACTGGTTCTTCGTCGTCGGATTCGGACTCGGACTCGGACTCGGATTCCACCACTTCTTCATCACCGTCAATGGCCCCAAAGATATCGTCAAGTTCGTCCGCCATGGCTCTATTCTATATAGATAGGGACTTTTATCAGTTAATATATATAGTTTATTACAGTTCGAAGAAGTCTTGAATTTTTTTTCAAGCTGTTCTATCTAGGTTCCAAATATAGTGTGTATCTGTATCTGTCTCTTCTCATTGTCTGATCAGAGGAAGGGGTCGAAAGTCGAAAAAGATAAAAATGAAAATTGGATGCATTTATTTCGCGGCCAAAATCACAATAATCTTCTTGTGGAGGACGAGCCGCGTGCGTTACGGAAGACGAACGTACTATAAGGGACTGACTCCAATTATTACGGGATTCGATTCGATTCGGACTTCCTGTACTTTGCTGACAAACACTTGGTGTCAAATAATGCAACCACATCACCTCATTTATAGGCATTTTTAAGAGGGTTTTCGCCAATTATCATTTTCAAATTTGTCGATATTTAATTTGCTTTTGACAAGAATGCCTCAACCGATACGTATACTGGGCCGTGTTATTCCCAGTTCTTCGTTGGCTGTATTGTATTGTACAGTACTGGACGACAAGAGTACAGTGCCATAACCTCAACAGAATAGTATACTGTACTGTACCGCTAGCTAGCTAGAGTCAAAGAAATGACAGGGCGAGTGCTTGAACTTATGAGTACGGTAGACTAGTTGGAAATTGAGAAAGGCGATAAATCGTATAAAAAAGAATATACAGTATACAGTAGCACATCATCATAAGGTACCGTATCATGGGTTCGTTTCAATCTTGTCCTCAAAAGTACGACAGAGAAATTGCTGCTCCCAAAAAACGACGAGTAGGTGTCTTGCTGTGGGGATGCGAAACCGACGAAGAACACAAATGTAGGATAAGGATGATTATTGATATGCTACGTCCACTGAAAGGAGAAGAGGGTTTAATCGCCAGTGGTATGGAGTACCGTTTAGTAACACTCCAAGAGGACGATGAATTATTGGTCGTTGTCCCTCCAAAAATGAACGGTATGGCGACGACTTCTACAGCAAAACCAGCTGTAACCACTCTCAACAACGAAAATGGCTACTCTTGCGATGAGTGCCGAAACGACGACGATGAAGAGAAAAAAGAAGAGTATACTACTTGCCGTCCCTTGCATACCGGTAGTAGAAGCCAAAGACAACACCCTCCTACAAAAATGAATGGAAGTCGATGCCCGTGTAGTACTAGTACGTTGTACAATAAGAACAATTACAACAAAACGATGACGACTCGATTGTTCCACAAAGAATCAAATACTATGATCACCACGAAGAACAGAAACCAATTTATTGCGGACGGGGCCATGTACGATATCATTTGTCGCCTCGCTATGGAATATTCCCAAGAGATCATGATTCGAGATGGGCAATTGGAGTGGGTCACAATTGCACCTGCTGTAGAAAATAAATCCGAATCCGAGCCGATACGAGCGCTTGTGAGCACTCGATTAGTGAAAGACGAATCGAGACTGGATAATAATAACGATAACGATAACGATGAGCCAACGCTCTTGATTGCTACAGGGAACGGTAAAGTACGAGCGGGCGTCTTTTCGCGACAACACCTCTTGACGTCGGGCCTCGAATGCAGTTCGGCAGTACAGTTTGTACGTGAAGCGAAACAACGAAACATGAATGTAATCATAATCGATCCAAATGTACACGGTGATCGATTGGGAATGGTCACTTTTGAAAAGTCCATGATGCACTTATTTCGCCATTGGGAGGAGGAGGAGGAGGAGGAGAGAAAAGAAGAGATATCGTCATCTTCGTCTGCCGCCGCCCTCGAAAACGATCAATCATCATCATCTCCGTCGTTGGAGCAGGCGCAGAAGCAGGCGCAGAAGTGCAAGAAGAATTTATTTGTGCTTTCTCATTCGGCGTCGGGAGCTCAACTTATGAGATATCTCCTTACTAAATCAGAGTGTTATCTTCCGCGCATCCGCGCTATCGCCTTTACAGACTCCACACACAACATACAATGGACGAAACGAAATAATCAGGAAGCCTTACAGGAATTCTTGGAATCTGATGAGTGTATATATTTTAAGCGCAGCTCCTCCTCCAATTCCGACCAAAATAATATCGACGACCATAATAATATACTCAATCCGTTGTCGAGTATTGGGGAAGTAGTAGATACAGACGAGTTTTGGAAACATAGATTTGGGAACATCAAAACGTTGTGCGCCGGTACCTCAGAGCATTCGTTGACAAACTGGTTTGCCAGGTATCACATATGGGACCATTTTGATCAGTATCTGGCAACAACTCGCTAACTAACTAACTAACTAACTAACTAGAGAAATATCAAATTCACAAGAATTTGGTATATGAAGACCAATTAATTAATATTGGGCCACACACACACACACACACACACCACATAAAAATAAAAGCGCCAAATTTTGCCTATCATTAATTAATACTTTTCAAAATTACAGTAAGCGTTTGTACTGCTGTACAGTACGTGAGATAAGATGTTGTTGTACTGTATTGTATCAGTGTCCGCCATCGGCGGATCGTTGGGCTTTGACGGCTTCAAACACTAGTTGCGGAGTTATAAAGTCTTTTTTTGCACCACCATCGCTATTTCCTTTGAAGAAGTTATTGAAAGCCATAAGCTTGGATTCATTACAAATGGCAATAACTTCAGCCCCAGTATGACCATCCGTTTCAAGAGCAACTTGCATTGCCAAATCGTCCAGCGCCTGCAATTCCGGATAGACGTCGTCAGGCTTAAAGACCGCGTTCCCGAGCTCATTCATTATGATGCGTTCTCTTCCTTCCAAATCAGGATTATCTAGCCATATAGTTCGTTCTAATCGTCCAGGTCTACGGAGTGCGGGATCAATCCATGATGCATTGTGGGTTATACCAATGATCGCCATGCAACCAACGGAAGAATTACCACCTGTCGTCGAGATTTCACTTTCTACACCATCGAGTTCTGTCAATAAGGTAGACAGGACCCGATCCATGGTTCCCTCCGTCGTGTTGTCATTTCCGCGGACAGCACCGATATTTTCAATTCCATCCATCACAATGATACAAGGCGTGGCCGACCTAGCACTCTGAAAAAGACGATGAAGAGCTCGTTCGGAGCCTCCAACCTCTTTGTGAATGAGAGATGTACAGCTCACATCAATCAACTTGATAGAATGATTAATTGACGAGGCAACAGCTGCACAGAAATAAGCCAATGTCGACTTTCCGGTACCTGGTGATGCAGCGAGGAGGACACCACCTGCGAATGTCTTCTTGCCCGAAATACTATCACCACCGCGATGATACATAATTTTGTCAAGTGCTGGACCCTGGCAAACTGGTAGGACGACGAGACGTCTAAGTTCTCGCCAGGCAGCCTTAGCACTCTCTCCAAAGAGAGGCAAGTCTGCGATGGGATTTTCTGGATTCTGAATAGGATAAAGTTGTTGCAAATCTCTTGCTGAAAACACCTTCATGTCTACAAAGTCAGCATTCACACCATGCTTGAGTGAGTCGGGTGTTGATGATTGCAATTTTTCCTTTAAGTAGCTTAGAAAATCATGGTTGGTACTACTTGCATTACCACTCCTGCCTCGTCTCGAGTGCAATGACATAAGGGCTTCTCGACAGTAATGAGCAAGTTCCGCCCGAGACAAGCCCAATGTATACTCTACCAAGTTGTCAACAGAAATATCAATAGGAGCATAATTGGAAATTATGCGTCTTCTTTCTTCCCCGTTCGGAGGCAACAAGGGTAGAATCTTGTCAAATCTGTCGATATCTTTTCCAAAATTTTCTTTGGATGAACAGATCAAAACCATTCGACCATTTCTAGCGTCGTAGTTTCTTTCTTGGATGATATCCAGAAGCGAGAAAAAGATGTGTCGTAAGCGAGCCGTTAGGTGAGGTTCTCGACGTCCGCCAGAGCTATTTATTGTGGTCGTCGTCGTCGATGATTGTTCCGTTTGTCCACAGATGCTGTCTATGTCATCAAGTAGCAATAAACAATTTCCTTCGTTTGTCTTTGCATAGCTAACCATAGATATCAATATGTCTTCTGCAGCACCAACAGTAGTTCCGATGGCGTCGAAGGGGAGCACAGGATGGACAACATCAACACCACCAGTGACACGAGATGATTGTTTTTCAATTTCATTGAGAAGATGGGTCTTGCCAGAACCCTCTGGCCCAACAACTAGAATCGATAACACTCTTGCTGCGTCTACGTCGTCTTGGCCATTGTTATTTTTCGATTCCCCATTGAAAAAATCTGCTACCATATTTTGTAGTTGCGACGAAGCACAATTTGACTTGTTGGCAATAAAGCGTGATGCTGCTGGTAGTAGCTGTTGCATTGAACAACACGATGTTCTTCCACGAGGTAAATTCACAATCATCGCATTATCTTGACAGCATTCAGTAGCATTATGCGCAGTTTTAGTCGTTGTTGCTCCAGTTGTGTTCGTAGTATCCCGTGGTGATGAGATTTCGACAGAGGCAACGCATTCCAACAACATGACGGCTTCCTTCCAGGGAGAACGATCGGGATATATACATCTTCGGTTTATTCTCTTATACACGAGTTGAAGATTGTCTATAACCTCTGTAGGGTAGTAGTCTGTAGTAGTAGTAGTATATATTTGATCGATAGACTCTTCAATCACCTGGAGTGATTGTAACCACAGTGCTTTTTGTTGACGAACCGCACCCGCTAGGGATTTTGCCATGGGCAGCAGTTGTGTCGACAACGACAACGACAAACTTGTGTTGTTGTTGTTTTTGTTTCTACTGATGGATTCCAATGTTCGACACATGTTCAGTTGGGCCGAAACACCCTTTGCTAGCATGATTGATACGGATTTTGCATTCGCTCGTACTTGATGCACCGTACTTTCTATAGTCAGAAGCAACTCATTTGTTGTATCAAACGCGAAGGCGGTGCTGTTGTTGTTGTGTATGTCGTCCGTAGTAGTATTGTTATTGTTACCACCTTTTATTATCACCGTCTCTTCTTCCGTGTCGTCAGCAGCAGACACCAACTTGTGAAGTTTTCCCAGTGATATAATGAATTCTTTCAAAGAATTCGATAGGCGATACCAGGGATCGGCGTCTGCTGCGTCATCACCATTGTCGTTATTCTTATTGCCGGGTAGAATGCCACCATATTCCAGCAGACTAGACAAAACCTCGAATATTTCATCTGTTATTATTGTTTGATCATCTTGATTATTATTAGATTTGGATACAGCACCATGTTGCGAATGTTTATTTTGACGAACAATCGACATGGAAAAGAGTCGAGTCAGTCTTCCGCCATGAATTTTATAGCACGTCGAACTGGTCCTGCTTCTAAGGAAGAAGAGTTGTGTATAGTACTTCGGCAGCAGTAGTGCAGCAGTAACTAGTGCAGTGTGCGGCAGTAGCAAAGAAAGAGTCTCAATGAGAAAGAAAAGAATGAGAGAGGTCTGTGGATTTGTGAGATCAAAGAGGAGGTCACAGATTGAAAAGAAGAAAAAACGTTGTGGCGAAGTTAGATTGATCATGTGATCCGCTCTGCTCTGCGCTAAAGTTTTCGCGCGGTGTTTCGCGCGGTTGACGCCATTTTCGTGCCATCCATTCAAAAATCTTTCACACGTATTTTCAGTTTTTCATTTTGTCGTCGAGTGGCAGTTCGTTATTCGAAGTCGACATTGAAATGCATAAAAAATACCGCTTTGCAACCATCGCACTTATTCTATTCATAATATTCGTCTACTACTACGCTCAAACGATTCACGATGGTTACAAGTTCTACTCCTACGTGATGTGTTCCATTTTCGATCCACAATGGTCGATCGATTGACGTTCCGGCAGAATCGTCTTGACGCTGGAAGATCCTTCGAGTCTATTAATGCCGTATACTACATTGCAACTTGCACTCGTCCCAATCGTAAGTAAATAATCAACCATCAACATCCAGGCATTTGAATGCGAATATATTCTAGCTTCGTCGAATACAATACAAAATACAATACAATACAATACAATACAATACAAATACAAAATACCCAGTGATCATTGCATGTGCTGTCAAAAAGGTAGCAATGCCTTTTTTCTATGATGCACGTGTCCAGACAACTTTGGGAGATTACCTGTGTTAGATGCATCCTCTGACGTTTTGTCGGAACGCATTGTTATTACACGTTTATTCGTCGTCCTTAAGGCTGTTTTCAAGATCTCAAGTCTTTTATTTTATTAGAGGAGAGGTCGGAACGCTATGTGCTTCTTCCATTGAAATCCGATGAGTCATAACGACGAAACATCTTTTTATTATGTTTAAAAATTAGAATCTTTATTCAAATTCTAACCGAACCTATTCTATTCCTTTTTAACTCCATTATTATTGTTCATTCATAATTGACAGACACTGACAGCGATCATCGTACCTACAGTATATGAGAGCCTTTGTAACAAAAGTGCTGCTTTTAAATACAGATTCCCAGCATTGGGTGTCGGAATCAAAGATGTATTGGTAGGTATGGAGTTGATTTGGTCCATCAATTCTGAGTTGCATCCGGTAATCAACGTGGTGTGCTGAGTGGGTATATTATCAACCGGTTTTCTGCAATCACTTGCTTTCAAGAGAAGTTAACAGATAATCAACTGTGTACATTATTTTAACTGCCAAGACATGCCAATTAAAATAGTGCACACAGTCGGTTATTCGTTAACTTTTCCATTATAGCAAACAACGAATATCAACGTGTTGAGTGGTTATATTATCGACTGGTTTTCAGCAATCGCCCCCTTACTAGAGAAGTTAACAGATAATCAACTGTGTACATTATTTTAATTGCCAAGACATGTCAATTAAAATAGTATACGCAGTTGATTGTCTAATACCCCTCCATCCACTAGCGAATAACAAAATTAATTAATTAATAGTTTTGGCAATTAAAATAGTATACACGTATACATACAGTAGCTGAGTATGTATTAGTAAAAAAGTACCTGTTTGGTCTATAATTACCGTCCACTAGTAGAGGTGGAATCATCGGATGATTAATTGGTTCTCTTCCTGTGCATCCCCATAAAAAATTAAAAACTGTAGTTGTTCAGTTGCGTTTACAAGAACCCGAAGAGGTTTCCTCGCGATCACTACTAGCTAAGTGTTAGTCTACCAGTCTACTAGGTCGATCCATCCAGCAAGCTATAACGTACTTGTTCGTACTGTATTGTATTAATCAATATAACTCTACCTAACTTATTTTAGCACGCTGATAATCACTGACTTTCTTCATCTCTATCTACTTATTTAGTGTAGATAAATTGCGTACAAGTACAGTGCTATTACAAGTACTCAGTAGCATAGTACCGTATGGTACTACCGGTAGTAGTACTGGCTTAAAAAAATGAAAGTAAAAAAGTTAGCAAGCAAGAGTTTGCAATATTGTGACAGAATTAGGATACAAAAACCAAATGCATTGCATCCAAGACATCCACATAATATTATGGTAAAGGTCGTTATAGTATCATGTTTGAAATTACCAAAAAGAAATAGACTAAAGTAATAATAGTGTGAAGTAGCATTCTTTTACTACAGCTCACGCACAAGCGCGAAAAAGCTTATTTTTTGCGTAGCGATGGACGGACGCCCCTGTGAACCACCCGTGATTCCCGCCCAAGCAAACCACCAACAAAAAAGCTGATGCCAACAATTACCGTAGCAAATTCCCACATCAAATAATAATCGACGATCACATCCACCGAAAGATAATTGTCGAAATTTACGACACATGAAAGACAGGTCTACAGGTCTATCTCTAGATAAGGTACCCATCACCTCATTTCAATATTTGGTAGTAGAAGTTGTATTGCACCATGGCAAAAAAGTCAGCGAATAGCAAAAAGGAGGAGGAGGAGACTCCAACTCTCTCACCAGTCGATTCTGGTTCCGAGAACGACTCTGATGACGAGGCCAGCGTCTACGATTCGGATGTTCCCCACTACGAAAATGATGATGATGAAGGTGAAGACGACGGTAGTGACGACGAAGAAGAAGATTTTGAAGACCAGGGATCATCGGATGAGGACGAAGATGTATTGGAGAAACAGGAGGAAGATGATGAATCGGACGATGGTATGGAAAAGCTAGAGGATAACATGTCCAAGGCCTACGAAACAATGCCAAGGAAATGGAGTGCAGGAAAAAGGACCCTTGCTGGACACAGAAACGATGACGCTGCAGAGGCCCTCAACCCGGTAGAATCCGAAATTGAAAACGGTGAAAGTGCAAAGTGGATGCACACTGACGATCTTTTCTCAGACGACGAAGATGAAGATGGTGCCGGGAATCGGATCGGAAGAGTCCCTCTTCATTGGTATGACGAGTACGATCATATTGGATATGATGGTCATGGGCAAAAGGTTATCAAGTCAGCCAGCGCAAGTGGTGGAAATCGTGTGGACGAGGCCCTTGCACTTGCTGACAGTAGAGGAAGGGACAGATTTGTGGTACACGATGCTCTTAACGACAAGAACGTCACTCTCACCGCTCGTCAATTGGAGCTAATCAGGAGAATTCAAGGTGGAGCCTACGCACATCCTGAGTTTGATGGCAATGCCGAATACAGTGACTATTTCAGTGGAGTGGATCATGAGTTATCCGGTCTTAACTCCAACCGAACATTACCAAAGGCCAAATTTCAGCCTAGTAAATGGGAGAAAATGCAGGTCGACGAGCTTCTTCGAAAACTCGATAAGGGCGATATCAACATGGACTATCTGACCGGAAAGATCCGAGATATGAATGACGCTCACAAGAATAATAAAAATAAGGAAAAGCCCTACCTTCTATGGAATGGAGACGAAGAGGACGAGCTCAACATGAGGAAGGGCCCACAGCATGTTGCCGCACCTAAAAATCCACCTCCTGGCCATGCCGAGTCATACATTCCACCGGATGAATATCTTCCGACGGAATAAGAAATCAAGCAGTGGGAGGAAATGGAAGTAAAAGAGCGGCCTCATGGCTTGTTGATTCCGAAGAAATTCCCAAATTTACGATCTGTTGGAGCCTACGAACATTCTGTCCGCGAAACCTTTGAACGGTGCCTTGATCTTTATTTGTGTCCTCGCCAAATGAAACGTAGGTTGAATATTGATCCAGAAACTCTCGTTCCTAAACTTCCAAAAGCGAGTGATTTGAGACCCTTCCCAACTGCCAAGTGCATACAATACAAAACTCCCTACAAAGGCGATACAGCACCGATGATTCGATGTGTCACTTCAAGTCCCGATGGTAAATTCATGGCCAGTGGCGCTTCTGATGGTTTCGTCCGTTTGTGGGAGGTAGAAACCGGTCGTCTTTTAAGGAGCTGGAATGTTTCAAAGGTTGCTTTGTCGGCCGATCCGGAAGTCGAGGGTGGTAGTGAAACCGACACCGAGATTGTTGTAAAACCTGTTGTTGCTTTGGAATGGAATCCGAATAAATCTCATCACTGTCTCTTAGCAGCTGTCGGAAAGTGTGCCGTGATTATTGCCACGGGAACCGAAGGGCAACAGAGTGCAGAAACAACAGAAGCTCTTCTCTCGTCAGCAAAACGCGGAGGGAACATTAGCTCTGCCAAGGCATCCAAGGCGGTGCAATGGGTGACCATGTCGAAAAAGGAAACCCCAGTTAGTGCCTTCGCTAATGCCAGTGGACCCATTAGTGCACTCCGTACAAAAACTGATATGACGAAAGTTAGATGGCACGTTAAGGGTGACTACTTTGTGACAATTAGTCCCAAGGCAGGAGCCCCATCTTTCCTTATTCATCAGCTGAGTAAGGGGAATTCGCAACAGCCATTTAGCAAAGCCAAAGGTGAAGCTCAGGCTGCATGCTTTCATCCAAACAAGCCTTTCCTGTTCGTTGCTAACCAGCAACATGTTCGTATCTATCACCTGGTAAAGCAAAGTATGGTAAAGCGACTCATTTCTGGGTGTCGATGGATTTCTTCCCTTGATATACACCCCTCAGGAGATCACTTGATTGTCGGCAGTCTCGATCGTCGAATGGTCTGGTTTGATTTGGACTTGTCTCACACACCATACAAGACACTTAAATACCACGAGCGCGCAGTACGGGCTGTTCAATTCCATCACAGATATCCCTTAATGGCCAGTGCTTCTGACGATGGTGCTGTTCACATCTTTCATAGTATGGTATACTCTGACTTGATGCGCAATCCACTGATTGTTCCCGTCAAGATCTTGCGTGGACACACAGTTCTAAACAGACACGGAGTGTTGACTCTAGCTTTCCATCCAACTCAGCCATGGATATTTACAGCGGGTGCAGATGGCTGCATCTTTTTGTATCAAGATATTTAAAATAACATACTTCATCATTGCAAACAAAATATTATTATCATTATTATTATTCATTTAGCCTTCTTTTATTTTCCGAGTATGTTTACTTCAGCATTTCAACAAAACAAACAGATGTTCGAATTATTTGATGCACCCAGTTGACACGGGCATTTCTGTCTATTGGGATTATATTATTTCATTACAATCTTAACAATAATAATATTATACTGTAGTATGTGTTGTCATACAGCAAAAATGATGCCAAAGATGATAATATTATTATTACGGAATTTAAAGCAGAACCAAGTTTCTATATAAAACTCCCTCCCTGAAACGATGCTGAATACTGTCGAGGGTCAACAGCTACCTACTGCTTCTGTTTATATTCAATATGTGACATTATTCCAATTTGATACTGTAGTTGGAGTACCGTACTTGTACTTGTTCCATCATACACATTACTACTATAACTTGCTTAATTGCTTAAAAATCCACAGCACTTTTACAATATTACAGTGGTTTTCGCACAAAGCAAAATTCATTCGCACAAAGCTCTCGACTGACTCGACTCGACTCGACTCGCGACTCCGACTCGTTGCGTTGATTGATTTGTGATTCGATGGTTCATTCTACTAGATTGATTCAAAATTCAAAGATCGACGCGAACGCTACTACCGGTAGTCTATATTTGTTCCTATTTGTTCCATTATGAATTATGACTGTGAAACAGACCGAAATGTGTCACACAAAAAGGAGGTACAGTATCACACCGTAAATAGTTTACTCTCCAGGTACATAGCTGTACCAGTAACCCGACACAAAAACAATATAAAGAACAAATTTTAAAACAACACAAAAACAAAGCAAAATACATACATAGACTACACGACAATGACGACAACCGAAACCGAAAATAAGCTATACGTAACAGATCCCGAGAAATGGCTCCACGAGATCAGCGAGAAGACCGATTTCGTTGGTGTTGTCATCTTCCGCGGATCTTGGTGTAAATACGACCGACACTACCTGCAGAAATTAGGAGATTTCAGCAAGCAAAAAATGGCTGACCAGAATCTTCATTTGATTGCATGGACGAGCGAGGGGGAAGAGGGCGCCAAGAAGGCAGACGAAGAATGGGGACTGACGAAAGACCACGGTTTTACTGAGGTTCTGGGCGATGAGACGTGCTCGCTTTCCAAATATTTGGTAGAGGACTGTCTCCTAGAGAAATTGACGACGTCCACTTTCAAAGACATAGTAGTAGATCCAGAAAATACCGAGTCTATAGGAACATACCCAAACGGTATCGCTCAGCCCGGTATGATCTGGTATGCTCACCACGGTAGCGTAGTGCTTCAATGGGAGGCAGGAGTAGAGGCAC